>VXBC01006903.1:72345-89830 GCA_013399945.1 Ploceus nigricollis | reverse complement strand
CCGACAAATGCCCCAGTCCGCCTCCCAAATCCCCCCAGATACACCATTCCTCCTCCCAAATCCCCCCAAATTCACCATTCCTCCTCCCAAATCCCCCCAAATTCACCATTCCTCCAAATTCCCACAAATTCACCATTCCTCCTCCCAAATACACCATTCCTCCTGCTGGCTCAGTAGGATTGCTGGATCATCCCGAGGAGGAGCTGGCAGTGACCCTCCTGTTGTAAGAAATGGCTGCCCAGTCCCCCTCCCCCCATTGCCAGGGGTCAGGACCCTCTGTCCCCCATGGGCAGAGTCCAGAGGACTCAGTCCTGCAGGTGCTTTTCCATGTGGAGCCGCTGTCAGGGAACCTCAGCCCCTTGGCCTGGCAATGCCATGCCCTGCCCAGCCTGCTTTGGGAGGCACCACTAATCCTGAGGTTGGTGTGTGAACCAAATCAACATGTTCACAGCAAATGGAGTCTGTTGGGTAAGGAATCAATTCCTTATTCCTCCTTTTAGCAGTGAGCAACCTCAGCCTCCTTAAGCTTTTCCTCCTTTTCAGCGTTTGTGTCAGCATGTGAATGGGGCAGGCTTGGAAATGCTCTTGTTGCCACTAACCTTTAACTCTGCTTGGATCTGTTTGCTGCTGCTGCTGGGTGATTTCAGCCCACAGAGTGTCATAAATACACAGCTGATTGATGCTGGAAATGGAGAGAGAGAGAAAGAGAACACAGGAAGCAGAGAAAAGCTGCTGTGTTGAAATGCTCCACGGAGTAAGGAGAAATTCCTGGTGCTTTCTGTTATTCAAAACTATTTGCAGTAAAATCAAAGTAAATGTCAGGCAGGATCACACACGGATACGCTCTCAGCCTTTCCACTGTAGTTTCAAAGCCTGATAATTCCTAGAGGAGGATTAAATAGACAATGATATTATCCACTTGAACTGGGTTTTGAGCTGGTGCAGCTTCAGGTGCACTTTGGGCTCTGGTGGCAGAATTGTTTCGAGTGCTGGAGCACAGCCAAGGCCCTGCAGAGTGGCCAGGGGCTGGCAGTGGACAGTGGGGGCTGCTGGGGCTGCCCACTTGCAGGTGTAAAACAGGATTCCATGGTTTATGTAAGATTTGAAAGGATGTGTGCTTGTCCTGGTGGGGAAGCTGAGTGTCCATTGCCTCTTGATGCACTTGGCACCTCCTGGGATTCGGCCAGGTAAGAAACTGATTTGGCCACCTGTGGGACAGCTCCTGAGGAGGGGTTGGAATCCTCTGTGGGACAGGGAGTGAGAGCTGGGCAAACAAGCCATAGGATGGATTATAGGATAGCCTGAGCTGGAGGGGACCCTCCAGGATCATCAAATCCAGCTCATGAGGACAGCAAGAGGCTCATGTTGGCAGCATCCTGGCCACGAGTGGGATGTGGTGCTGCCAAGATGTCCAGGTCATTCTTTGTGAGCAGGACTGTGACTGTCACACCTCTGCTGCTCTCTGCTCTGCCTGTCCTGCTCCTGTCCCCCTCACCTCATTTACACAATCCCTTTGGCAGGTGCAGCGTCACCTTTCCAAACTCTTTGACAACTTGGCCAGGCTGAAATTCCAGGTGGACCCTGAGCAGAAGACAACCAAGGTTGGCCTGGGAATGTACAGCAGAGAGGAGGAGTATGTGCAGTTCAGTGAGCCCTGTGACTGCAGTGGGCAGGTGAGAGGGGTCTGTCCAAGCTGCCTGGTGGAACTGCTCCCACCCCCCTTGGGTGGGCATCCCTGGCCAAGATCTTGCAGAGTTTCACTGCACTGCCTGCATGGGAAAAGCTGGAAGAGGTGGTGTGGAACTCCATCCTTGCTTACACCACAGCTCTAGTCCTGCTCTGGATGTGTCCTCACAGCCCATGGTGTGAGGAAGGGCTGTGGCCTATTCTTTACTGGGCTTTTTGATTTTAATTCCTGAAAGGTGTTTTGAAGGTTACTTTTACTCTCCCAGCTGGCAGGGGATGCAGTCTGAAAACAGATTAAATTATTCCATAGTACTTCTGCACGGATACCTTTGGAAAGAAAAGGGTTTTCCCCTGTTTTCCAATTCTTCCTTATTTCATAGGACGAGTTGAAGTACAAAATTTAAGAATCAAATTACTGCTCAGCTTTTCTGTCCCTGTAGCTGCACTTTTCTTCATGGACTGTTAAAGGAAGCTAAAATAGGTAATACCAGCTCTGAGCTCCCCAGTGATGGCACTTGGCATTTAAGCTCTCCTCTCAGTGAGGACTTTGCCTGTGAAATACTAAATTCAGCAGGAATTGTGTTCCCAGCACTCTTGCTGCTGGCAGATTGTGCTCCAGTCCCACGGGTGACTCTGCCATGGCCTGGAGCTGGAACACGCTGAGCTCACCTGCTCCTCAGTGGAGTTCAGTGTGGTTCCTCCTCCAGCTGGGTTTCCACAAAAACCTCCCTCGGTGTCTGGAAGGAGATCCTGATCCTGCAGGAGCAGAAATGGCTGAGTCCCCCAGTCTGGAGGAGGCCTGGGGCTTGTTTGGCTGGAGAGCTGAGCTGTGTGTCCCACTCGCTGCCATCCTCGTTGCTGAGGGATGGGGGATGGCAGGCATGGATGGATGGATCATCCCTCCTTACCCAGGGGTGAGAAGCAGGAGTGCTCCTGGGATTTAACCCCTTCTGCAGGTCGAGGTGTGGCTGGGTCGCCTGCTGGACACCATGAGGGCCACGGTGAGGGATGGGATGAGCGCGGCTGTGGCGGCCTACGAGGACAAGCCCAGGGACCAGTGGCTCTTTGACCACCCTGCCCAGGTACTGCCCTGCCCTGCCCTGCCCCCAGAGGCGTCTCTGGCTGTGGATGGGAATGGTTCTGGCTGTGCTGTCCAGGGGAGAGGAAGGGTGATGCCTCAAGGAGCTGGAACAGAGGCTAGATGGAGCTCAGAGGAATAAAGTGGATATTTATTGAAGTGCCTTCAAAGGCCACACCCCGGCAGTACCACAGTCGTGGCTCTACCTGGATGGCTCCAAGATGGAAGCAAAAGAGGGCTTGGTCACAAGATCTCACATTTTTATTAGTCCATTTGCATATCGGAGTTAACTGTCCAATTAATAGCTTCAAATGATGAAGTTTCCTCCTTGCTTGCTTGCCTGCCCTCCTCTTTTCACATTGTTTGTGCTTTGGGCCTGAAGTTTGAAGAGATTGTCCTTGAGTCTCCAGCTAGGACAGGATTGTTTTGTCTCCACCACCCTGTGACAAGATCCCAGTAACACTTAATATAAAGCTAAAACTGCACACCAAAGAACAGAAAAACTTAAAACCCAAGGTACCAGATGAGTTCTCCTTTCTCCTGGCCATCTCCTGATGGATTCCCAGGCTGAGCTCTGTGCTCTGACCAGAGCTCCAGGCAGGATGTAGCTTGGGGACTTGGGCAGTGCTGCTGCACCCCAGGGGTCACAGGAAGCCCCTACCCCCAGTGGGGTGAGAGAACAAATTGATGGGGCCTGATGAGAGGGAGGAGCCCCTTGGGTGCCCCTGTGGCAGCCCCCCATGTGTTCAGACATGAGAAAGGGGCTCAGTTACTGATGAGCAGCTGCTGGATGTGCCCGGGATGGGAATTTCAATGGATGTGAAATGGATCCCTGCTCTCCTTCCTGCTGTGATCCTGTGTAACAAAACTTCATTTCATGTCAGGGGTGCTTCATCCCTGAGCTCCCCATGGATCAGACACTCTCAGATGTCAGGAAACCCTGGTTTTGCCCTGCTGATGAGCCAGTCTGTTTCCCCAGGTGGCTCTCTGCTGCACCCAGATCTGGTGGACAGCTGAGGTGGGCATGGCCTTCTCCAGGATGAAGGAAGGCTACGAGAAGGCCATGAGGGAGTACCACAAGAAGCAGGTGGCCCAGCTGAACACTCTGGTGACGATGCTGCTGGGGCAGCTCTCCAGGGGTGACAGGCAGAAGATCATGACCATCTGCACCATTGACGTGCACGCGCGGGACGTGGTGGCCAAGATGATAGCACAGAAGGTTGGTGTTCCCAGCTCAGTGAGAGCCATGCTGGGCATTGAAGGGGGGATCATGGAGGGACAGACCAGGGACAGGCACTGGGAGCATGGCCTGCCTCAGCAGGGCCGTAAGAAAAAGCATTTGGGAATTTCTTCTCTGTAGCCTTCTTGCTCCAGTGTGGGCCCACAGGGAATCCCTTGGGATTTGTCCACAGCACTGCCCTGTCATCACATACTCCCATAATGGTTTGGGATGGGACCTTGAAGCTCTCCTCATTCCAACCCCCTGCCATGGGCAGGGACACCTTCTGCCACCTCAGGGTCCTCCAAGCCCTGTCCAGCCTGGCTTTTAGCTCTGACACCTTCTGGACCACAGCTGGGAGTGCTGGCAGGAGTGGGGGGCAGGAGCTGGGGGCTCCTCTGCTCCAGGGGTTTTCCAGATGCCTTCTGTCCCATCTGGGGTGCCAGAACTGATGCCTGGAGAGGCTGACCTGGAACAGAGACTAGACAGAGCTAGAGGAATAAAGTAGGGATTTATTAAAAGGCCTCAAAGGATTCACCTTGGGCAGTGCAAGAGCCCAGCCAGGGCTACACCCAAGGTGGACCCAAGATGGACTCAGAGTCAGGAGTTTTCACACTTTTACAAGTTCTGCTCCATTTCCACAGTGGGGTTCAGTGTCCAATCCCAGCTCCAGGTGCTGCAGTCCCACCCTCCCAGGCTGCTCTCCTCCATTCCCTGCTGTTTGCACTTTTTGGGGCTGAAGCTGCAGCGGTGTCCTTGGTTCTGGGGCTGGAAAAGGATTGTTCTGTGTGCCTGAGCTGTGAGGAGAGCTGCTGGCACTTTAGATGGAGCTCAGAGTTATTTACCAGTGCAGTGCAGAGTCTGGGAAATATGAAAGATAAAACTGAAGGCTTTTATCCCCATTGTTTATGCATTTTGGGCCTGGAGCTTGTAACAGTTGTCTTTGCTGGAAAAGAATTGTTTTGTCTCCCTACCCTGTGAAGAGAACTCACCAACACTTAACATGAAGCTCAGAGCTACACACCTAGGCAGCACAGAAGCTGAGAAATAGGAAAGCTGAAACTGAAGGCATCACCCCTGCCCTCCCTGGTACCCCTCTGCAGGTGGACAATGGCCAGGCCTTCGTGTGGCTGGCGCAGCTGCGGCACCGCTGGTCGGACGAGGAGCGGCACTGCTGGGCCAACATCTGCGACGCCCAGTTCCTCTACTGCTACGAGTACCTGGGCAACACCCCCCGGCTCGTCATCACCCCCCTGACCGACAGGTGAGGCCCTGGGAGGTGCCTTGTGGTGTCACGATCCCCTAGGACAAGCGGGGTCGTGATGGTTCGTTTACCGATCCCAAAAGTGCAAAAGACAAACAGCAGGGGACTGTCAGTTTAATCACAACAAATGCACCTGTATTGAGTGCCCACAGCAAATGAGATAGAAGGGTTGGAAAAGAGATGAAGGATTAGAAAGGAGATGAAGGTTTAGAAAGGAGATAAAAGGATAGAGAGAGAGAGAGAAAGAGGGGAAGGGGGATATAGCTACCAACAGAGAGATGAAATCCTCGTGGTCCAGCCAATAGATCCATCGTCATTCTGTGGGGGTTCACCAAAGTCTTGGTTAACTCAGGGGTCTATTATAGTCCTCCACTGAGGGGGAACAGATAAAAGGCAATGGAGAAATGAGTCTGTTGAAAAATGGGTACATGTCCTGTTCTGAAGCAGGGCAAGTCAGTTTCAGCAGTGAGTGAGACCCATTGTTTTCTTGGTCCAGCAAACACACCTGCAGGCAACACTTGGCAAACATCCCGCTTCAGTCAGGCCAGCACCCCTGGGTTAGGATTATAGGGGTTCAGATTGGCTATTAGGAAAAAGTTATTTACTGGAATAACCCTAGTTATTATCTGACAGCCCAGTTGTCAAAACCTGGCACAGGCTGCCCAGGGCAGTGGTGGAATCACCATCCCTGAAGTTGTTCAAAAAGCACGTGGATGTGGCACTAAAGGACATGATTTAGTAGTGAACAAGGTGCTGGTGACTGGATTTGATCATCTTAGAGGTCTTTTCCAACCTTTCTGATTATGTGATGCACTGGAGAACTCCCAGCAGGGCAGAGGGCTTGGAACACAAGCCCTGTGAGGAACGTTTGAAGGAGCTGGGGTTGTTTAGCCTGGAGAAGAGGAGGCTCAGAGGTGACCTTATTGCTCTCTACACCTTCCTGAAGGGAGGCTGTAGACAGGTGGGGTCGGTCTCTTCCACCAGGCAGCACTGACAGAACAAGGGGACACAGTCTCAAGCTACGTCAGGGAAGGTATAGGTTGGATATTAGGGAAAAATGTTTCACTGAACGAATAATAAAGCACTGGAATTGTCTTCCCAGGGAGGTGGTGGAATCACCATCTCTGGATGTGTTTAAAAAAAGACTGGACATGGCCCTTGGTGCTACAGTCTAGCTGAGGCGTTGGGGCATAGGTTGGACTTGATGGTCTTAGAGGGCTCTTCCAACCTCGTTATTCTGTGATTGTGTGATTCTGTGATTCTGTGATTCTGTGTGATGCCCACCAGGACTTTCAGCTTGGCCACGTCACGCAGAGCTGTGCCACAGGAGCCCTGCAGAGTGCACTGCAGTGACCTGTGGCACCCAGCTCAGCCTCTTTCCCCTTTTCCCTCATCTTGTGCAGGTGTTACATCACCCTGACCCAGTCCCTGCACCTGACCATGAGCGGGGCCCCTGCGGGCCCTGCTGGCACCGGCAAGACGGAGACCACCAAGGACCTGGGCCGTGCCCTGGGCATCATGGTGTACGTGTTCAACTGCTCCGAGCAGATGGACTACAAGGTGTGGGGCTGCTCAGGGCCCCCGGAGCCTGCAGGGTGGGAGTTATCCAGCTGGGCTTGCTCTGGTCCATCCCCTCTCCTCACATCCCTGCTGCCTCCCTTCCTGCTCAACAGCTTTTTCTCCTCCTCCTTTTCGTCCCTGGGACCTGCACAAGGTTCTTGAGGAGGAAGAGAGCTGAACTGTGCTCTCTGCCCTGCTCCACCTCTCCCTTCCCTTCTGGAGTTAGGTTCCACATGAAATTCTTCACAAATTCTGGCCTGTTCAGTCGAGACCAAGGCTGTGCTGATCCATTCCCTCTCTCCAGACCCACAGGATCCCTGTCCCAGGCATGGGGAGAGACCTCTCCTGGCTTCTCAGGATCCTCTGCTGGGATAAGGCCAGCACCGGTCATGGGGCTGATCCCTGTGCTCTCCAGGGCCAGTGGGTTTGGTGGCCTTGGATCATATTTTATCCAGCTGAGGTCTCTCCTGGACGTGGGGCCATCAGTTTCTCAGCCCAGGTGACCTTTGGATGGAACCAGAGTGCAGAGATGTCGAGAGAGTGCAATTAGCAAATCAAGTGGCAAACTGTGCAGAGCTATAAATATTATAATTGAGTTGTGCCTGCTGCTCCCGTGCACTTTCTAAATACCCACAATAGACTCTCAATTGCTATAAATAAACAGGCAGGGAAATCAAATCCATTTTTTGCTGGAGTAGATTCCGTTTGTGATTTCACTCTTGTAGTTTCATTTTATTTTTTTTCTTTTCAGTCTTGTGGGAATATTTACAAAGGCCTTTCCCAGACAGGAGCCTGGGGCTGTTTTGATGAATTTAACAGGATCTCAGTTGAGGTCCTTTCTGTGGTTGCTGTACAGGTAAGTGGAGAAAAGCTTGTGGATAAGTACAAGCCAGCTTTCCTTCCCTTCCCTCCTCCCTCCCTCCCACGGGGCCAGAACAGAAGGGTTTGAGTCTTGGGGAACTTCAGTGCTGAAAATTGAGTTGCTAAAATATCAAAGTTCTTCTAGTCCCAAATGTTAGCTGTGAGTGCAGGTTTTGGGATTCCAGTGTTTGGCTGAGGTGCTGAATTCTTCCTAGATCCACTTTGAGGCTTGGCATTGCAGAAATTAAGATCTAGAGCCCAGAAGTTTCTCCACTTCTGTAAATGTCTTGGTCAAAGGAATTGTTCTGAACTCCTCCACCAACTCCTCCCTCTCATCTCTCTTTGTCTCACCGCTGTACCTCCTGTGATGTCCCAAAGAAATTCCAGGCAGGTACAGGTGTTTGTGTGTCCTTCCCTCTCCATTTCCCTTCCCCTTCCATCAGGTTCTAGCTTAAAGTTGTCATTGAAAAAACGTTTTTGAGGATCTTAAAATAAAAGGGGAAGCTGAACAAAAGAAGCCCAGATATGACTCAGCTGCTAATGATTCCCTGGCTCCTGGCTGGAGCGTGGTGTCTGAGCGAGCAGGGCTGTCACTCCATCATCGCCTCTGCTGCTATTAGAGGGTAACCATGGTGATGGTTAATTGGCTGCCTTAGTCATGCAGCTCCTGTCGATGTGGGTCCTTACACCGAGAAACTCCCTTAATTGCTTTGCTTTAAGGTGGCAAACGGGTGAGTTTAGGGCAGAGATTCCTCCCTGGATGGAGTGGTGTTAGGAGGAGGTGAGCTGGCTGCAGGAGCTGCTCCCTTGGGAAGTGAGGAAGGAGGGTCTGGCTGTGATGGACTCGGAATGGAAGGTGGGCACTGAGGTGGTCTGGCTGTGTTTGCTGTTTAGGAAAACGTTTTTCACAGAAAGGGTGATAAAGTACTGGAATGATCTGCCTGGGGAGGTGGTGGAGTCACCATCCCTGGATGTGTTTGAAAAAATATTGGATATGGCACTGGGTGCCAGGGTTTGGTTGAGGTGTTGGGGCTGGGTTGGACTCGATGTGAAAGGTCTCTTCCAACCCAGTGATTCTGCGATTCTGGGGATGGAAGGTGGGCAGTGAGGTGGGGATGGAAGGTGGGCAGTGAGGTGGTCTGGCTGTAATGGCCTCACTCTCTTTGGAAAGTAGGGGATGAGAAGAACAAAGCTGCAATCAGGCAAGTAGAAAAGACCAGCCAAGTGTCTTATGAAGCTAACTCTCGGAACTCTTTCCAGTTTGGCTGTCCAGTCTCTTCAGCCCTTTTCTGTTTTGTCAGAGTTGGGAGAGTTGTCAGAGTTCTCTCTGTGATGGGAGACACGCAGATTAACCCCAAACAGTGTAGAAAGCTTTATATGGTCAGTAAAAACCCAGACCAGAGCAGTGACAATCCCCAGCCATCATGGGCCAAGTGTAGGGAGGGCAGCAGTGCTCTCTGGGGTTTTTCATACCTGGGCACCAGCACTGAGCACTGCCTTGGTTCCCAGGTGAAGAGCGTGCAGGATGCCATCCGGGAGAAGAAGAAATCCTTCAATTTTCTTGGAGAAGACATTAACTTAGTCCCCTCAGTCGGGATTTTCATCACCATGAACCCTGGTTATGCAGGACGAACCGAGCTACCTGAGAATTTAAAAGCTCTCTTCAGGTGAGTCGAGGCCAGGTTTTGTGACCTGTGTAATAAAACTGGCAGAAATTGTCTTTTGGAACATCCAGGCTTCATTTTCTTGGGAAATTCACTTGCACTGGGGATTCACAGATGGTTTCAGCCTTGTGCACCCAGCCTGGATCAGGGAGCTCTGTCCTGTGCCATGGGAAAGGCAGTGTGGGCAGACTGGGACAGTCTCCAGTGGCTCACTGGAGAGGACCTGGAAGATAAAGCTACAAATCCACTGCCCTCAAGCTCTGTAGTCAACATTGCTCTGCAATCCTTTCCTGCCTGTCTCCCTAGGCCCTGTGCCATGGTTGTGCCAGACTTTGAGCTGATCTGTGAGATTATGTTGGTGGCTGAGGGCTTCCTCCAGGCCCGGGCCTTAGCCAGGAAATTCATCACGCTCTACCAACTCTGCAAGGAGCTCCTGTCCAAGCAGGTGAGCCCTCTGCTGTGCTCTGGATCCCCAAAATCAGGGATGTGACACCCTGCTCTGGATCCCCAAAATCAGGGATGTGACACACTGCTCTGGATCCCCCAAAATCAGGGATGTGACACCCCGCTCCAGGTCCCCAAAATCAGGGATGTGACACCCTGCTCTGGATCCCCAAAATCAGGGGTGTGACAAACTGCTCCAGATCCCCAAAATCAGGGATGTGACACCCTGCCATGCACCTCCACGGCTGAAGCTTCACAGCTTTTAGTTACTGACTGCCTTTGTGGCAGCTGCTGGGACAAGGGAGAGTTTGGTTTGTGATCACCAGAGCAATGACATTTTCAAACTGCTCTCCTGGAGGATCTGCAGGGACAGAAGCATTTGACCAACTGCATTAGTGAGAGAGATTTTTCAAAAGCCTCAAATGCCACCATGATTGGGGCAGTATTCAGTGACCCTTGGCTTTCCAGTCTCTTAGTTCCTATTGATTCTCCTGCCTGCAAGGGGTTCATGATGACTGTTCCTCTCTTAGTCCAACTAAATACTTCTCTGTCATGTCAAGTGTTGGCCATGTAAGGTCACCTCCAGTGCAAAACTCTGGTTAATCAGATTTTAGTCTGCATAGATCAAAGCTGGGGTGAGCTGAATCAGGACTCCAGATGGAAAACCTGCTCTTGGCTGTGCCAGCATGAGCTTGGGTGGGTTTCTGCCTTGTCACAGAAACTTTGTGCCGTGCAGCTGGAGGCCCTGTGGGAGCTGTGGCCTCCCACACAAAGCAGGCAGGCTGTTGGGCTGTGCTCTGCAGGACTTGTTTGTTGGCTTGAGAGTTCCTCTCATGCCTCTTTAGGATTCCTTTCCAGCAGCATCCTCCCTGCCCCTTCTTGGTGGACCAAATGTCCCTGGTAACCTGGTGATGGAGAAATTTGGGTGTCTGAAGCCTCAGATTGGACTAACAAGCCTTCCACCTTGGTAGCTCCTGCAGATCCAGGGCTCTGGCAGGCCTTGCTTAACCTGCACAAAGGCCAAGGTTTTAGGGTTTAGAGGGAAAAATTGCTTAGGTCTCCAGAGTGCAAATCCTACTGCTGACTCAGTGTCAGCTCTGAGCCCATGTGATGGCATGAACAGCTGAATTATTTGACTCCTTAGTGCTCTCGCTGGTGGGAAGCTCACCTTCTGAATTGGAGACTCAGGCTGGTGGAGGTCTCTGGCCACGACACAAATAACCAATTTGGCTACATCCCATTGCTGACTGCTCTGGCAGCTGGCACTGCTGGTTTTTACCCCTGCCTAGGCATAAACTCAGCCCTGTTTTAACTTCTTTCTTCCCCCTCATGTAGGACCACTACGACTGGGGTCTGCGGGCCATCAAGTCGGTGCTGGTGGTGGCCGGCTCCCTGAAGCGCGCAGACCCCGAGCGGCCCGAGGAGCAGGTCCTGATGCGCTCCCTCCGCGACTTCAACGTCCCCAAAATCGTGACAGATGACGTGCCAGTGTTCATGGGGCTGATTGGGGACCTGTTCCCCGCGCTGGACGTGCCTCGGAAGCGCAACCTGGCTTTCGAGGCCGTGGTGAAGGAGGCTGTGCTGGAGCTGCGGCTGCAGCCTGAGGACAACTTTGTGCTCAAAGTAAGGCCAAGGGATATTCTGCTCTGCCTGCACCATCATCAGCTCAGCTGGGTTTTCTCAACCATCTTTGCTTCTTCAAAGAGGGCTCTGAACAATCACAGCATTGTAGAATGGTTTGGGTTGGATGGGACCTTAAAGCTCAGCTCGTTCCACCCTATGCCGTGGGCAGGGACACTTTCCACTATCCCAGGGTGCTCCCAAGCCCTCTCCATCTCATCTTGGACACTTCCAGGGATGGGGCAGCCACAATATTCCCCTTGCAGACAGACTTTGATGGAGGACAGTCAGCTGTGCTGGGTCTGACTGCTCCTAAATCCAGCTCTGCCTCTTCCCTGGGTTTACAGAGACTGACTCCTGTGCACATGCAGCCCCTGGAGTGCAGAGCCTCCTTGGCTGGTGGCTGTCACACGTGAGCAGTGCTGGAGGTTTGTCTGTCTGCTCAGGATTTCACCATCATGGTTAGAGTGGTCAGACCAAACTCAGGGTCAAATCCCTTCGTGTGTCTGGGTCACAGATTTCTATACAAAAGCTCCAGTGAGAGCTAATTTCACAGAGTGGTTTGGTTTGGAAGGGACCTTAAAGGACATCTCATTCCAGCCCTAAGCCATGGACAGGGACTCTTTCCCCTCGATTTTGCACGTTTGAGCCCCAGCTTGGCGTGCCTGTCTGAGCTCTGGGCTGTTTCCCCAGGTGGTGCAGCTGGAGGAGCTGCTCAGTGTCCGGCACTCCGTGTTCGTGGTGGGGGCTGCAGGCACAGGCAAGTCCCAGGTGCTGAGGTCCCTGCACAAAACCTACCAGAGGATGAAGCGCCGTCCTGTGTGGACAGACCTCAACCCCAAAGCTGTCACCAACGACGAGCTCTTCGGCATCATTAACCCAGCAACGAGAGAGTGGAGAGATGGTAAATATCTTTTCATGGCTGAATTTGGAGAGAAAAGGATGTTTTAAATGAAGCTCCTGAGTGGATGATGGGTGTCTGTGTGCAGGTCTCACAGCCCAGGTGCTGCTCCCAGCCGTGTGAGGGTTTGCTGGAAGGACATGTAGGGTGTCACAGCTTTTTGGGAATTTATCTTTTTGCCATAAGGATAATTATCATGTCTGTTAACACCAACACTTCCCAATTCCTAACTGGGGCAGGTTGTTTTTTGGGGTTGGGCTGCTGAAAGAAGAGAAGAGAATTCCTTCCTGCCCTGTGCTGTGCACTGGAGCCTCCCAAAAAGTGCCATTGCCAGGTTTCCCTGGCTGGACACTCCCAGCAGCCTTTGAGAGGTGTTTTTCCACTGAATATCCCTGCCTGATCCCCAGCACACGGCGTTTGCCAGGCTGTTGATCCTGATTGCTCCTGAGGAGAATGAGATGAGCATTTAAGACCTGCTGAAAGATTACAGAGATGCAGAGTGAAAACGTTGGGTTGTGACTAATCCAGAAAGGCAGCCTGGGTTCCCTGTGTGGCTGTTCTGGGAGCTGAGGGGGAGGTGAGGGAGGACAGCTCCATAAATCATCCTCGGTCAGAGGTCTCCAGGAGAGGAGCTGCCACCACCTCCCCTGCCACCACCCCTCCTGCCCCCTGCTCTGCTCCAGTGCCAGGGTTAATTTCTTTTTAATTGTGATTGGGGACCCTAAATCAAAGTGACAGAGGGAAGTGTGGGATGTAGCCAGCCCTCTTCAGACAGAGCTGCACATTGGGGATTGTGGATCAGGGACTGTGGGTGGCACTGGACAGCAGGAGGGACATTGGCAGGTGGCTGTCCAGTGTTCTCAATCCTCTAATGTTTCGAGAGGACTTACAGGACTCCTCTCTGATGGCTCAAGGCAGGTATTTTCTGCATTAACCATTCCTGAAAATGTTGTTTCTTGGTGCCAAAGAGCAGCCAGGCCATTTTCAGCACAGCTGACAGGAGAGGATGTGTCCCCTTGTGGATCAGCTCCTCCTTTTCCTCTTCCCGAGTTCATCCTGTCACTCATTTCACTGCCAGCAGCTGGGAAGTTTGCACATGTTAGGTGGAAAAAGGTCCCACAAGGGAATCCTAAAAATGTTATTTGTAGAACCAAACTCCTCTTTCAAATCCCAAAACCCCTCTGTGGTGTGGATGCCCGAGGCTGGGAGGGGGGCACTTGCTGCCGTGGTAGTGATGCTCCCAGGGAGCAGCTGCTGCTGGCACTGCCAGTGCTGGAGAGGTTCCCAAGCTGTGTCCAGGGTGAGGAATGGAGTCCAGGCAGAGCCAGGGAGGTGTTATTTGTCTCTGACCCCATCTCTAGCTGTGTGGCTCAGCTGTTCTGCACTGGCTGTGCCCAGGCCTGGTTTCGGTTGCGCGGTGCCACCGGCGGTTCCTGACCTGCATCACGAGGGAGTAGCTGGTCCTGGAGAAACAAAAAGCATGCCTGTCACAATTCACCAGAAGAGAGGCTCTTTTTAATGTTTGCCTGATGTTCCTTCATGCAGACCAGCCTTTCCCTAGGTATTTCCTCGTGTGGAGGATGGTTTTGTGGAGCTCTCGTTTGCCCTGCAGTACTTGTGCTCTGTTCCCAGCTTCTCACTCTTCTTAGCATTCATTATTTACTCCCCTGGAGACTCTGTATATTCTCTGTCTCCTTGATTTTGCTGACATTTTGTTCTGTCACTCAATGTCAGTCTGGGCTTGTTCTCCCCTCAGTCTCACTGAAGCCATGACCCAGTGTTTAAAGCATCTTGATTTTCCTGATATACTTCAAAGCACAGAAAAAAACCCCAAATATTAGAATTTCCAAGGCATATTCAGATGGTTTTCTCTGCATTTTGTAGTTTGTGGGTTTTTTCCCTCTGAGTATCTGCTCTTCATTTTTCCTATGTCTTAAGGTTTTCAGTGGGAGTGAAGCTCATGTAGGCCCACAGCCATTCTCAGTGATAATAACTCTGATAATATATTTTTTCTTCAAAGCAGATATCATTATATAGTATTATTTATGTCCAGATGCAAAGAGTTATGACTGTTTAAGGGGAAAGCATAATTTTTAGGAAGTTGCTGGAACAATCTGTTAGAGAAGGTGACAACTTCAGTGTTCATCAACATATTCATGTCACCCTCCCAGGACTGTTTTCATCAATCATGAGAGAGCTGGCCAACATCTCACATGACGGTCCCAAGTGGATGGTACTAGATGGAGATATTGATCCAATGTGGATTGAATCTCTGAACACTGTGATGGATGATAATAAGGTAATGGATGGAAGGTAAAGAAGCAGGGATTCCTTGTCAGGGGTGATTCAGCCTGGGAGAAATGCAGATTGTAATAACATCTCCTGGAATAACCCAGCTGTGTTTCTTCAGACACACCAAACAATATTGCATAAAGGCAATGGTGCATGAGGGAAATAACTTAGAGCTTGTTTTCATTGGAATTTCCCTTTTCTGGAGAGTCGTGCATGTGAGTAATTGCAAATGTCCTGATCATAACTTTAGGCCCTTTAGAAGTAAGGTAGGTACATAATTCTGTGTCTCTTCCCCACCCTGAGGGAATGCTTTGGATTCTGGGATGTGGAAGAGAGAAGGAGCATTCTGTGCCTGTCAGAAATCATGTCATGGCATCACAGAATGGTTTGGGCTGGAAGGGATCTTAAGGCTCACCCCATCCCAGCCCCTGCCATGGGCAGGGACACCTTCCACTATCCCAGGCTGCTCTAAGCCCCGTCCCTTGGACACTGCCAGGGATCCAGGGGCAGCCACAGCTGCTCTGGGCACCCTGTGCCAGGGCCTGCCCACCCTCCCTGGGAGGAATTCCTTCCCAGTATCCCATCTATCCCTGCCCTCTGGCAGTGGGAAGCCATTCCCCCTTCTCCTGTCACTCCAGGCCCTTGTCCCCCGTCTCTCTCCTGCTCTCTTGGAGCCCCTTCAGGCACCAAAAGGTCACCCCAGATCCCTCTTCAGGCTGAACACCCCCAGTTTTCTCAGCCAGTCTGAGAACTAACAGAGCTGCTCCATCCCTCTGCTCATCCTGGAGCCTCCTCTGGGCTCTCTCCAGCTCCTGCCTGTGCTGGGCCCAGGGCTGGGGCAGCTCTGCAGGTGGGGTCTGGCCTGAATGGGGCAGAGGGGCAGAATCCCCTCTGCCCTGCTGGGCACTGCTGGGGCTGCAGCCCTCTGCTGCTGTGCCTCAAGGAGCTGGGCTGGGCAGCCAAGCTCAGCAGTGCCAAGTGCTAAACGCTCTTCATTCCTGTTCCTGGCAGAGCTTCAGGCTGTCTGTCTGTCTGTCTGTCTGCACATGCAGGTGCTGACCCTGGCCAGCAACGAGAGGATCCCTCTGAACCCCACCATGAGGCTGCTGTTTGAGATCAGCCACCTGCGCACAGCCACCCCGGCCACCGTGTCCCGGGCAGGTGGGTCCTGCCTGGGCTGCCCCTCGCTGCAGGTGGCACCTGGCACTGCTAGCAGTCTTAAGCTGCACCAGGGGAAATATAGGCTGGATATTAGGAAAAAGTGTTTCACAGAAAGGTGATAAAGTTCTGGAATGGCTGCCCGGGGAGGGGGTGGAGTCACCATCCCTGGGTGGGTTTAACAAAGCCTGGATGTGGCACTGGGTGCCAGGGTTTAATTGAGGTGCTGGGGCGGGGTTGGACTCGATGATCTTGGAGGTCTCTTCCAACCCAGTGATTCTGTGATTCTTTGAAAGCTGCCAGGCTGGGAGCACAGCTGCGTGTGGTGTGCAGGGAGTGTTCCTGAAGCTCACAGACACACTGAGGATCCCGAGCCCAGCCCCACTCGGGGTCTGCCATCATCTTGGGGGTGTACTCGGAGTGTTCCCACTGCTGCTGTGGGGTCATGGCTGCAGCACTGCTGAGAGAACACTCCTGCACTGCTCTGTGTGGGCCTGATGAGGAGAGAGCAGTGTCTGTCCCACAGAGCTCCTGATCTTTTGGAGCAGTGCGTGGGAACAGGAGTGGAAGGTGTCCCCTGGTGCCTGGTGCCCAGAGCAATAACGTGGCTCAGGCAACACCACGTTCCAAATCTGGTGCAGGGTCCTGAGAGGTGTCCTGGTTTCCTGAGTTACATCCCTTCACTGTTAATGAAGGTAAGGTAATGAGGGACCAGGTGGATTTGACAGGGTTTCAGTTGTTTGAGAGTGGCTGAAAGTTCCTGGTGGAAAAAGGGAGAGTATCACTGGCCAGGGGGCTATGTACAAATCAGGAACGGGACGGGGCTGCTGAGGAACAGGTCTCAAGCTCTTTTATTTTCCAGCACCAGCCTCATTACATGNCTTTTGCAATGTGCCCAAAACCCTCTGATTTTAAGGAATCCCACAGGAGAGCCTCTGCTGTGTCCTTACTCTTGTCTCTCCTCCTGCCCCTCCAGGGATCCTGTACATCAACCCCTCGGACCTGGGCTGGAATCCCGCTGTCAGCAGCTGGATTGACCGGCGGGAGGTGCAGTCGGAGAGGGCCAACCTGACCATCCTGTTTGACAAGTACCTGCCCGTGTGCCTGGACACCCTGAGAACCAGGTACACTGCAGGGTGCTTGTGTCCCTCTGGTGAGGGCAGGTGGCCACTCACCACTTTCCAGGCCAGCTCCAGGGCTGGCCAGTGTCCTCCTTGTCCCCAGGAGCCCTGAGTGCCATTGCTTCAGCTCCAGGAAACTGTGGGTGAGGGGGCAGCTGACACTCCATCCTTGCTTGGTCTGATCTGGTTCTCCTTGGATAGTGATTTGATGGTTCCTGTGCTGGGATCAGTTCTGTATCTCTTGGAAATTAAACCCAGGAGATCCTAAAGGGAAAATCTTTCCAGTCTCCTGAGGTGTCAGGCCAGACCTGAGTTCACTGCACAAGTTTTGGGTCAGTAGTGCAGATTTCAGACCACTGCTGAAAGAAAGTGTGGAAGGTGCAGAGCAGATCCTCTTTTATCCTCTCCCCACATCTTTTCCTGCCCCTTGGGGATGAGGAGGAAGCTGGTGTTTGTGTGAGAGGGCGGGATTGCTCCAGAGGCAGTGCCCTCTTGGATTTCTTTCCTGAAGCATTTGAGCACAGCCAAGTCCCTCTGTGTGAGCACCCAGCCTGGGTGTGTTCCATGGCTGGACACTGACCACTGAAACAGGACAAGGAGTGATGGCTTTAAACTGA
>VXBC01006903.1:8994-72238 GCA_013399945.1 Ploceus nigricollis | reverse complement strand
GTCTCCCTGGCAGTGCGCCAGGCCAGTCTGGACACGGGGGCTGGGAGCAGCCTGGCACAGTGGGACGTGTCCCTGCCATGGCAGGGGGTTGGAATAGCTGACTTTTAAAAGTTCCCTTCCAACCCACTAGTCTATGATTGTGTGACTCTCCATCCTCTGTTTGCTCCCCATACCTGCAGTTTAAAAAAGAAAAAGAAGAAAATTCAGTGAACAACTGAACCTGGGCACCATCAACCTCAACAAGGAGGTGTCAGGAGGGGCTGCTTGAGTGCAAGTCTTGCTCCTTGGGACTGGGAGTTGGGAATCTTGCTGGGGAGCTGCTCTCTGGGTGCCCAAACTTTAAAGCTGTTGGCAGCAAAGCCCATCAAGCGTCTCCAGCTCTCTCTGCTGCACAATTGTCAGCCCATGAAATCCCCAGGATTAGCTGCACCAGCCCCGAGCTGAGTATTTTGGTAGCTTACTTAATTCAGAAATTGTAGAACCAACCTTTCAAATAGCTCTAATTACTTTATGGAGGACTTCAGTGCTGCTACAATATTAGTTTGGAATTCTGTAAGTGTAGCTTAAACGAATGTAAAATGGCAAGATGAAAGGTTTTATTTTATTACTCCTCTATTTGACTGCTTTTGAACTCCTGGCGCTCCCAGGAAATCATTGCCTTCAGCAACTCCTCCATTTTACTTCTTTCAAGAGGATCAAAGTTTTTAAATGCCTGAAACTTCTGATTACTGTTATTATGTGTGTGTGTGCCAGTGCCAGCAGGGCCAGGCAGAGGATGGATGTTCTCCTCAGTGCTCTTCCAGGGAATGAGGCACCCACTGCTGACAAGGAAAATGCTGATATTCTGGCAAAGCATTCCTGCCTTGCTTTCCTGGGCTGGGAGCAGCCCTGGTGCTTCACCCAATTATATTTCCCAATTATGTTTTCCATTTCCATCCCTCAGATTTAAGAAGATTATTCCCATTCCTGAGCAGAGCATGGTTCAGATGCTGTGTTACCTCCTGGAATGCCTCCTGACAGAGGACAACACACCTCCTGACTGTCCCAAGGAGCTTTATGAACTTTACTTTGTCTTTGCTGCTGTCTGGGCCTTTGGTGGCTCCATGTTCCAGGACCAGGTAAGAAGGGACCTGAAGATCAGCATCATTCAATAAACCTTTTATTGCCTTTTTTTTTTTTCCTACTTTTTTCTACTTTCCCAGACCTAAAGCTGTGTCAGTGATGCTGTTTGACCTGGAAACCTGAACTAAACAATCCCTTTCATGAAAGGCCTCATTATCCAGGGGGGAGCACTGGAGAATGGCCAAGCTCAGCGTGGTGCTCCCTTGGTGCCACCACCTTGAGACCACCTTTCGTGGTCCTTGTGGAGGATTTAACCCTCCATTCCCTGTGTGCCAGCAGGGAAAAACAGCCCTGGTTCTGTCAGTGCAGGGTGAATATAAGCCAAGCCTGGGGGGCACAGCTGGCCCTTGCCCAGCAGCTGCCCCAGCAGAGGAACCTCAGCCCCTCGCTCTGGATGGAGCGCGGTCGGTGGCACTTGGACGTGGCATTCCCGTGCCACAGCAGCCAGCCCTGGCATGGCAGGGCCTTGGCACAGCTGGGTGTGTGGCAGGAGGAGCTGGGAGCAGTCTCAGCATCCCACTGGGAGGATTCTGGGCCTTGCTGCTCTGTAAATGTCAGGGAGGAGAGCGTGAGCGCACGGTGTCCGAGCGAGGGGGAGCCTGATGAAAAATGAGCCAATATAAAAGCTGTTTATTGCTCCCTGCTGAAGGTGCCCTTCCTGGTGACCTTTTGCTGCTGAAATGTCAGGAGAAACAGGCTGGAAGGCTTCCCACTGCTCGGTGTTTGTTGGTGGGGAGCGAGGCCCCTCTATAAAAACAGATGATAGATTTGCCATTTCCAGACCCTCAAATTAGCAGCAATCCACGCGGGGTTTTTGTTAGGGAAGCAGTTTGAGCTCGACACCATTCTGGCAATAGAGCTGGGGCTGGGACTGCTCCACTTAAGGGCTCAGCCCCTCCCAGCACTGCGAGCAGGGCGAGGCACCATTGTGAGAAAGCTTTTAGCAGCGCTGCACATCCCTGTTCTGCTGCCAGGCTGAGGAGTTGTGACAGCAGGAGGAAGGAGATTACAGTCATTCTGCCTCTCTGGGTAGCACGAGACTGCAGAATCTTGGATGCTAATAACGTGTTTTTCAAATCCTCTGGTCTTTTGATGTGTGGTGGCTTGGGAGCTTTGCAGAGGACACTCAGTTCAAAGCCAGGTTTCCTGAGGGAGGCTGAGCAGTCCATGGTCCCACCTGGTCCCATGGGGTGGCTATGGGGAGGAGAGACCTAATAGAGATGCCCCAGGAACAAACTGTGCTGCTAAAACTGGCTCAGTGATGCATGTGCTCTCTCCCAGACATCTTTTTAGCAGCACTTTCTCCCTCCTTCCCCCCCTGTTTCTCCCCAGGGCTGAGGGCTGCAGTCCCTGTGCTCTGTGTGGGAAGGGTTCAGACAGTGGCTGGCCCAGTTTCACAGAGGAGACCTGAGGCAGGGAAGGGGACTAAGCACAATTTGCAAATCCTGACTCAGTGTCTAAAGCAAAAACTGTCACCCCAGCTCCCAAAAAAAAAGTTCAGATGCTTGAAAATCTTCATGCATGGAGAGATAGAAGGGGAAAAACAGGAGAGCAGGAGCTTGCTGGGCTCTGTGGCAGCAGTCCCTCTCCCATTCTTTGCTGAACTGGGGTCTGCAGTCCTGCTGCTCCTGCTTGAAAAGAGGCCAGAAAACAACAACTAAGTGTTTGCAGTGGTGTGATTTATGAGGAAGAGATTTGGTATGCATGCTCTGACTGTCCATGGCCACGGATGGAGATGGATGTGGTGTCCTTGTCTGTTGGAAGAAGTAGGCACCAAAAATCAATCAAGTGTCTGTTTAGTCATAGGCACGTATTTCTCTTTTTCAAATTGATCCATCTGTCTAATCTGAGACATACTAGGAGTGATCAACACAGAGGATGAATTATTTAGGGGAATAAATAGGAGTGATGAGAAAAAATGAAGAAAATGAAAAATTAGACTTAATAATAGGAAAAAGGATAAGATTGTTATGCTGTGGAATTTATTTTTAAGGACTAATCCCACTCTGGTGGACTGGGATAAATAACATTCTCCATCTCTAATGAATTTCTCTGGAATTGTCTATTTTCTCCTCTTTCTGTCCTGCAGCTCGTGGACTACAGAGTGGAGTTCAGCAAGTGGTGGGTGGCAGAATTCAAAACAATCAAGTTCCCTTCTCAGGGCACAGTCTTTGACTTTTACGTTGATCCGGAAACAAAGAAGTTTGAGCCTTGGTCTAAACTTATTCCTCAGTTTGAATTTGATCCAGAGATGCCACTGCAGGTAGGTGACCCCAGCAGGCTGCTGGGCTGGAGGAGCTCCTGTGTTTTAGTGACTGAACGTGGGTGTTTCAATGAAGTCTGGTGAAAGGCCAGGCACTGATGGAATTTTTTACTGGATACAACTAAATTACCCATCTTTTTTTGCTGTGCTTCAGCTGCAACAGCACAACCTCCATCCATCTTCCAAGCATGAGTGATGTACAGCAGGGGCAGGGAGCTGCTGTGCCCAGGGTGCAGAGAGAAGTGGTGAGACAGAGCAGGGACAAAGCCCCTGAGACACCATGACTTGTTGTCATTCTTGGTGGCTGTAAATAGAGATGGGTTTATGTGGCATTCACATTTTCTCCCTCTCAAGAATTTTTCGTGGAGAAACACAGAGAGAAGAAGAGAAAACAATTCTTTATCTCTATTCCTATATTTTCCCCTGTGGAATGTAGTATAGAGATTGTTTACCTACAGTGATTACTTTATTAGATTCTAGTGAAAGTTGTTTAAGTTTAATAACCAATCAGATCCGACTGTGTCTTGGGCTCTCAGAGACAGTCATGAGTTTGTTAGTAGTTAAAGTTAAGAAGTGAATATGTAAAATAGTATAGTATCTCCTTAAATAGTATATTAATTATTATATATTATTATATCGCATAGGTTGGACTTGATGATCTTAGAGGTCTATTCCAACCTCATTATTCTGTGATTCTGTGATTAATATAATACAGTATAGTATAGTTTTAATAAAGAGAGTATTCAACATTCCAAAACCTTCTAATCTACAAACATCATTCATTTCTTCCCACCAGAGTTCGCCTGTGATATCTGTAGGTTTATGTTTGGGCCAAGAAAAGAGTTCCTTAGGTAGTGAATTGTTGTTGCCAGTTGCTCTTCTCTGTTTTTTCAGAAGTGCCACAGTGAGCAGATGACTTGTAAAAATCATCACAGTTTTGGCAAGGTGTGATTTTTGGGGGGGATGCAGGTGCTGCTCCCAGGGGTTCACCTGGAAAGATGGTGTCACACTTCGACACGAAATGAGCACAGAAGTCTGATGAACTCAGAAGAGGGAAAAGAGAGAGCTTTATGTGGACACCTGATATTTATAGAGTTCTAAAGGTGACTGTGGATTGGAGGATGAAATTAGTACTTCTCTAACCACACTGGTTAAAGTATCAGTCAATCATTCTTTCTCCATCTACGGAGAAGAATGTAAACTATTTTATTTATATATGAAATTGTGTGGGAATCTGACTCTAAAATATGTAAACAGATTAGAAGCTGAAAAGAGTTTTAAGAGAACTTGAAAACTTTTAAAAGAATCATAAAAGAAAACTTAACACTTTTAAAAATCAGGGCAACAAGATGGATGTTAATGGCTGGCAGCAGCAGATCATTCCTTCCCTAAAAGGCTGAAAACTGAAGGCATCAGCCTCGGTGGCAGGGCAGAGGACACTGAGGNATTCATCCTGTAAGATTGAAAACTCTTTTCCATGGACAGGGATCACAGACAGTGTCTCTCAGGGCTCTGTACAGGGGGGTTCCTGACCCCCTGCCAGGGTCCCAGACCTTCCAGGGCAGCCAGAGGGATGCTCTGGATTCCCACAAGGTGGTTCTGTGCCCCCAGGCCTGCCTGGTGCCCACGGCTGAGACCGTTCGCCTGCGGTTCCTGGTGGCCAGGCTGCTGCAGCGCCGGCGCCCCGTGCTGCTGGTGGGCACTGCTGGCACGGGCAAGTCTGTGCTGCTGGGGGACACGCTCTGCTCGCTGGACACCGACATCTTCCTCGTGAAGAAGGTCCCCTTTAACTACTACACCACCTCTGCCATGCTGCAAGGTAAGCTCTTAAACCGTGCCGGGGCGGTTTAGGTTGGATATCTGGAGGAATTTGTGCACTGAAAGAGTGGTTGGGCATTGGAATGGGCTGCCCAGGGAGGTGGTGGAGAAGAGCCTGGATGGAAGTGTTTAAGAAGAGCCTGGATGTGGCACTCAGTTCCATGGTTTAGTTGACAGGGTGGTGTTAGGTGACAGATTGGACTCGATGATCTCAAAGGTCTTTTCCAGCCAGGTTAATTCTGTGATTCTGTGTCATTGCGTGATTCTGTGTCATTCTATGTGATTATGTGTCATTGTGTGTCGTTGTGTGTCATTGTGTGTCGTTGTGTGTCATTCTGTCAGTCTGTGTCATTCTGTGTCATTCTCTGACATTCTGTGATTCTGTGTCATCCAGTGACATTGCGTGATTCTGTGTGATTCTGTGTCCTTCTGTGTCCTTCTGTGTCATTCTGTGTCATTCTGTGATTCTGTGTCATTCTGTGACATTCCTGGGGCATCCATTGGGGTTTGGAGCTGGATGTGCCCTGGGGAGCTCAAGGAAAGACCCGTGGGTGAGTTGCCTGTGTTGTTGTTGTGGGCACACTCACCACCCCACAGTGAAACTCTCGCTCAGCAGAGCCCTGCTTTTGTGGAGATGATGTTTTCCAACCTGAGAATTTGCCTTCTCAACCCCACCACTCTGGTTCAGGGCTGTGCCAAAGCCCAGGCTTCAACCTGCTGTGGTTTTCATGGCTTGTATTTGGCTTGAAGCGTGTCTCTAACATGCTGGAATTGAAGAATAAGATGGGTTTCTTGGAGAGGATCCAAAGTGTCCTCGGGGTACAATGATGGGAACTGCATCCCAATTAGCAGTGAGGATGGTGCTAATGGATATGTGCAGGGCTGGAAGCCAGGGCTGCTTCCTGGGGCTGTGCTCCTGTCCTGCCACAGCCCAACATGTCCCATGGAGCAGGGGCACAGAGCTTGCTGACCAGGGGGGCTCAGACCCACAAGGAATTTCTTGCCCTGGGAAAGTCCTTCAAGAAAAAAAAAGGGTAAAACCTGCCCTTCTGAGCAGTCTCAAAGCCTTGGGCAGTGTGAGGGTTGCAACCTCCCTTTTTCCTTTTCCTCCTGGAGTGGGGAGTGCCCTGGGTGGGGGGGGGCTGAGCTGAGGTCCCTGGTGTTCCCCACCTGCCCAGGTGAGCATGTGCAGCTGTGGGGCAGGTACAGGGTGTCCCTGTTGCTCTGAGCTCTGGGCTGAGCCCTCCCCTTCCTTCCTCTGCAGAGCCCAGCATGTCTTCATCACAGGGAAGTGTGATTTATGCTGCCTGGCATCCTTCCCCACTGCTCATTTTTTAGTTAATTTGTCCCTTTTTGTGGAGTTTGTCAGTTGGCTGCTTTTTTTTCCTCCCCAGCAGGTGCCTCTTTAGATTGTAAAATGTGAATCCAAAGCATTTTGGGATTTTAGTTTTTATTTACTTTACGAAGAGCCAACCTGAAAGCCAGGAATTTTTAGCTGAGGTGCCTGTTGGGACAGAGATTTTTAAGGTGCAGAGCTGCACTCTTGAGGGGAAGCACAGGGATGTGGTTCAACAATCTCTGTGGACCTATAGCTTACAGATTTTCATGTGCACAGGGGTTAAAAGCAGCCAGACTCTCTCTGTGCCCAAACCTGAGCACAGTTTGGGGATTTTCTTTGCTGTTTTGTGATCAAATCCCACTGCCTGTGGAGCCTGGAGCTCTGGTGTCCTGCTCCATGCCCTCTTGGACCTCTGCTCCTCCATCAGCTCTATCCCTGCTCTCATTCCCCACCTTCCCCCTCCAGATCTGCCTTGAGAAAATGACAATAAATGTTGGTTTTTGGGGTTGGATATTCTTTCCCCCTTGGCCATCAGGGTGAGAGGAGCCACACTTGCCAAGTCTGGTGTGCAGTGAGTGTTTGAGGGGCTGATGGGGATGTGTCAGGAGCCCAGAGCAGGGACCCTGCAGGATTATTGTGGGATAAGCTTTGAATTAAAATGCAACTTCCACAAACATGTCACTTCATCCCCAGTAATTGCATTTCACTATGATGAATCTCCTGCATCCTTGTTTAACCTCAAAAAGGGCTGATTTTATGTGTTAATTAAGGCCTAATTAAATTTAAATTAAATGCTTATTTGAAACACTTAATTTGACTTGCTACCAGAAATTTCAAATATTGTGGTTTTATTGAAGGGGGAGAGAGACTCCACTGAGGAAAAATCCATCATTTTTCTAAGCACAATTCATGGCTTTGTGCAGAAGTGTCTGTGACAAGAAAACAGCTGAATTCTTAGTGGGTAACCAGGCTGTCTGCAGGGCACCCAAGCAGGAAACAAATGGGGTTTTAAAAGATTTGAGGTCTGAAAAAAAACCAGAATATAAATTTTCCCTAATAACTTTTGCCCTTGATAAGGGATGGCTGAAGTGTGCATTTGCACAGAATTTTTATCAAAACTCCCAGTTGTCCCTAATTACAAAGGATTGCTCCTTGCCATGCTGCTGCTTACAGGACTGGTGATAACCCCAAAATGTGTCAGTGAAATAAATTCTGCCTCCATCTCCAGGAGGGCTGGGAGCACCTGGGAGTGAGGATGGGCTCCAGGAAAGCCCCTGGCAGGAAATTCAGCCCAGAAAAGCTGCTGCTGTTTGCTTTGCCCCTTCCTGAGGCAGTAAAGGTTGCAGTGAAGGAAATCAATAACCTATAAAACATTTTGTGCAGCAGTGTGGGGTGATCTGCATTAAATATCACTCCAGCATTGTAAATATTCCCAATATGCTACAGTCTGGAGCAGCACATAACCTCAGCCTTCTCCTAAAACAAATGGGAATTTTCCAGAGCTTCCAAATGAGTTTTCTCTCCATGCTCTTCCTTCCTAAAAAGCCACAAACATTGCAGGTGGAGCTGGGAGGGCTGGGGCTCCCTGAAGCAGGCACAGGGCTGGGCTGAGCACTCATCCCAGTATTGTTTAAAAACAGGGGACTCCTGTGGGAGAGAGATGTGAGGGATGTCTGAGGATATCAGAAGGCTTTGAGGTGCTGAATATACTTTATTAAATCTATACTAAAATACATTAATAATAATTGAAGAGAGGCTACACTACATACTTACTTCTGACTTATCTATCTTAGACTAACTAAACTTAGTCTTGTGACCTTCTCAGAGTCCAGACACAGCTGGACCCGATTGGTCCTTGCAGGTAAACAATCTCTATTCCACAGGGAGAACAGAGATAAGGATTACTCTTCCCTCTGCAGCTCTTTATGAAAAGTTTGTGCCCTGCTCCCCTCTTAGAGGGGAGCGAGGCAACAATCCCAGTGACTCCTGTCCCTCCAGGTGTGCTGGAGAAGCCTCTGGAGAAGAAGGCTGGCAGGAACTACGGCCCCCCAGGCAGCAAGAGGCTGGTGTACTTCATGGATGACCTGAACATGCCCCAGGTGGACGCCTACGGCACCGTGCAGCCCCACACCCTGCTCAGGCAGCACCTGGACTATGGCCACTGGTATGAGGCTGTGGGCNGAGCTACTGAAGGAGAACAGGTCATGTCATCAGCAGCCACGCCATCCTTCCCCCACTCCCTGTGGTAGGGGTCTCAATCTCAGTCCTTAGGAGGGGGGGGGTTCGATTTCCATCTGTCACAGTGGTAGTGAGGTAGATGAGGGGTCAGCAGTGAGAGACCACTGGTGTTACCCCCCAAAAGTTCACTTGGCTTTAAGGTGGTAAGGTCGTTGTGGCGAGCGGGTATTGCACCAGGCTGCTCCTTGCTGGGTCAGTGCCAGGTCCTTGCCAAGTCCTGGCCAGGCCGTGTTTGGGAACAGCGTGTGCCCTGTGTGCTGGGCCATCTGCAGACATGCAGCAGTCCCTGCCCCCTGGAGAGGGGCAGAATGTGACCCCCTGAAGCCACAAGGGTGCTGGCAGCCCACAGACACACTCAGGGGTGTGTGGTCACCATCTGTGGCTTTTGCTGTGCCCCAAGGTACGACAGGAGCAGGCTGTCCCTGAAGGAGATCAGCAATGTGCAGTACGTGTCCTGCATGAACCCGACTGCAGGGAGCTTCACCATCAACCCCCGGCTCCAGGTACAGCCCTGCCCCATGGCCCTGGTTTTTGGGTGGCTTGTTCAGGCTCAGGGCTTCAGGAGAACCTGTGGCAGATCCTGCTGTTGCTCAGTCAGTGGACACAGCATGGATCTGTGAAGTGACTGTAATTCCTGATGGAATTTCTCCCTTCTTTGTGTTTCCTCTTCTTTTACTGCTCAGTGTGGGGAAGAAGTCACAAGTTTCCAGGCAGCTAGACACCTACTCTCAGGAAAACTTCTGGTTCAGACAGGCAGATTTTACCTTCCTCCAGCTGATACTTACTGCTGGACCATAGTTCTTGAAAGTCTTTTGGTGGTCAGGCTTTGGAACTTGGAGCCCAGGGAAGTGGTGGAGTCACCAACTCTGGATGTGCTCAAAAATGAGTAGATGTGGCACTGCACCGTATGCTTTGGGATTTGTTCAGTGGTTGGACTTGATCTCAGAGGTCTTTTCTAACCTTAACCATTCTGTGTTCTCTTCCTCTGCAAGTTCCTCATCAGCAAAGGGTCTTCTGGGAGGTGGCACCTTCCAGGGGCTGCTCCAACCAGGGACAGGCCTGGGCTTCACCAGGGGTCTGTGGGACCTTCAGAGCTCTCAGCTCTTCAGTGGACTGAGCTTCCCTTGTGAAATGCCACTGAAAATCCCCTGTTCAGCCAGCAGAAGGTGTCTCCTGCCAGCTGTCCTCTGCTGGGAAATTGGAGGGAGGACATAGTTCTGGTGGACTTCAAGTCATGGGATCATAGAGCATCCCAGGTTGGAAGGGACCTCAGAGGATCATCTGGGCCAGCCTCTCCTGGGAAGTGGAGCCCAGATGAGATTGCTCAGTGCTGTGTCCAGCCACAGAAAGGGCACTGACCTGGGAGGTGGTTTCCATCTCTCTGACCTTTCCACCTCTCACTTTCTCTTCCTCAGCGTCACTTCTGTGTCTTCGCTCTCTCCAACCCTGACCAGGACTCCTTGTCCAGGATCTACAGCACCATCTTAGTGCAGCACCTGGCCACTGGGAACTTCTCAGAGGCTGTGCAAAAATCAGCCCAGCAGCTCATTGCCCTGGCCCTGGGGCTCCATCGGAAGGTGGCTGCCACTTTCCTGCCAACAGCTGTCAAGTTCCACTACGTTTTCAACCTCAGAGACTTCTCCAATATCTTCCAAGTAAGTGCAGCTCCTGTCCTGTGGCATTTGGAGTTTGTCCCCATGCCACAGGCAGCTGAGGTTCCTCTGGCCCTTGGTGAGCCAGAGTGTCCCACTCAGTGATGACACAGCATGGGTGTCCCCTGAGCTCAGGGGGTGTCCTGGGGCCATCCCCTGACTCCTGCTGGTTTTGAATGGATTCCAGAGCCATCACCCATGGCTATTTCCTTTCCAGCCTCCTCTGGCCAGTGGGGAGGGATGCACAGCTCCAGAAGGAGGTGCAGATTCTGAGGGGTTTGAAGTGTCCTCTGGCTGGAAAAGGGACAAACTGGAGAGAGCTTTGGGCTCCTCATCCCAGCCCTTCATGCAGTGGCTGTTGTCAGTGTGCTGGAGCTGGGCTTGTCTTGGTGATCCCCACCCCACTGGTGTGAGTGTGGGGGTCCATGGCAGCACCCCACCACGCAGGGAAGCTCTTCCTGCATGGGGCAGGGCTGGATACTCTGTGGGCTGCTGGTCCTGAGGAGAGGACAGCAGTGGCTGGTTCAGCTGCTCTGCCAGAGCCAGGGCAGCTTGGTGAGCAGGTCCTCTCAGGTGCTCAGCACTGAGCATGCAGGATGGCAGTTAAAGAGCTGATAAATCAATCCAAACCAGCTTTGATTTTACCACTGAAACTGAATTACCAGCCACTGCACCAAAGCGAAGTTGCTCAGCTCCAGAAATGTTGTCTTCCATCCTTGGTGAGATTTTGTTTTTCTGTTTTCCCCAGCAGTCTCGTGCTTTGAAGCAGCTGGTGTTACTGCTCAAAGAGCCTTTCAGAGTTTCAGGCTGATTAATAAAATTTGATAATTCCTCAGCAGCCAAACAGAGGGTCAGAACCATAGCCTGTTCTAAACCCCCAGCTGGTCATTTGTCACTGTCCTTGTTAACATCTGCTTCACAAAGTGGGGACGTGGAGGTTCAGAGCCTTGTGCCTGCCATCAGACAGGAGCTGAAGCAGTGACAGACAGGGAAATCTGGGACCAGGTCCTTGAGCAAGTGCATAACTCCACTGTGGCAGGAAGGAGTCAGGCCTGTCACTGTGCTCAGCTGAGCATCAGCAGCTGGGACTGAGGTGTGGGTCATGGTAAATCCTTCCAGTTAATCTGTGCTGCTGCAGGCCCCCAGCTGGGGAATAATTAGCATTGACTCTGTGATTGCAGAAGGCTGATCAATGCCTTTATTATATCATCTCATACTATATTATACTATCCTTATTAAGAAACTCAGTAACCCTTCCAGCCAGCCCAACACAGCTTTGCCTAATTGCTCAATCCATCCAAACTCCATCCAGTGTCCAATTAAGAAATCACCCTTTGGTAAACAAATCTCCATGGCACATTCCACATGTGCACAGCAGCAGGTGCAACAAGTGAGATCAGAATTGTTTCTCATTCTTTCCTCTGATCTTCTCACAGCCTTGCCCAGGACAATGCCTGGGACAGTCTGTGCTGCTCTCTGTGCCCACAGAGCTGCTGGCACAAATCTGGGCTTTGGGAGGTGCAGGGAGAGAACATTTCAGTATTTCAGTGGGAGGCTTTAGTTTGATCTGCTGAATGTGCCAGGGCTGGGGGGTAACAGAAAACATCCTGCCAGATCCCAGCTCTGGGCCAGAGGGCGGTGACAGGAATGCTCCTCATTCTCCTTCCAAGGGATTCCCCATCCTCTTTGTTTGTTTCTTTTTAATGTTGGCCCCACCTCCATCCCAGATGCAGTGACCCACAGCCACATGTCCCTCGTGCTTTTGGGGTGTGGAGTTCTTTAGATTCAGTCCCTTTAGAGAGATTGAGTGATTTTTAATTCTATTTTAATCAGTTTAGGATCTGATGTGTTTTTCCTTCCTCACTTTGAGTTGTCAGCTTTTCTCACCAATTTTATTTTTTTTCTGGAATAAATAAAATAATTTGACAGCTGTAATGACAGATGTGAAACCCAAACAATCTGAGCCATGGACCAGTGAGCTGAGAGGGCCTGCTTTACATTGCTTTCAATGCATTTAATATTTAATGTATAAATAATTAGATGTTAGGAATAAAAGCTGCCTGTTTAATTCATACCATTGAAAACCCTGTGTGCTGTTAATAGGCTTAGTATAGGCAACACCTCTTTGAAATATAATTCTTTTATGCATTTTAATAGAGTTCATGGTAAACATACTGTGCTAAGCAGACAGCAACTGATATTTCCTGCAGGCAGAATGCACCTAATTAGAATTAATTGATTAAAAGAAAAAATAGCCACCAGTAACATTTCCAAACCTTTTTTCCTTCTTGACAAAGCACCCATGGCATGGGGTTGGGATGGGAGAACCACATGGCTGGGCTGGTGCCTGGCTCTGCAGGGTCCCAATGCTGAGAGCAGGACCCCAGCCCAGGCAGGGGAGGCTGGGTGGGGATTAAAATGGGTGTAATGCGTGTAAACCTTCAAAAAACGTGGGAAACAGCCATTCCCAGGGCTGTGGGCAGCAGGCTGAGGAAGATGATTGTACCCCTCTGTGCTGCTTTGTCAGGGTGTCGTCTCGAGGGTCCCAGCACCAGGGAACCTCCCAGGAAGGACCTGGAGCTGCTGGAGAGGGACAGCAGGATGATCAGAGGGATGGGGCAGCTCAGCTGTGAAGGAAGGCTGGGAGAACTGGGGTTGTTCAGCCTGAGGATTGCTCTGAAGTGAACTGTGGCCATCCAGTGCCTGAAGTGTCCCCAAGAGAGCTGGAGAGGGACTTTGGACAAGGGATGGAGGGACAGGACTAGGGGGAATGGCTTCCTACTGACAGAGAGTAGGTTTAGATGGGATCTTGGGGAGAAATTCTTCCCTGTGAGGGTGGGCAGGCCCTGGCACAGGGTGCCCAGAGCAGCTGTGGCTGCCCCTGGATCCCTGGCAGTGCCCAAGGCCAGGTTGGAGCAGCCAGGGAAGATGTACCTGCCATCTGGTACCTGGCAGGGGTGGGATGGAATGGGCTTTAAGGTCCCTTCCAACTCAAACCCTTCTGGGTTGAGAAGCAGCTTTGGGATTAAAGATTTAGAAGCAGTTTTGGATTAACAAAGGACACGTTCCCTGGGTGTTTGCTGTGGGGTTGCTCAGGTGCAGGTTGCTGTGAGGTGGGTGCTGGGCTGGAGCCCCTCAGGGCCAAGCCTGGCTTTCCTGGCTATCCTTGCTCTCCACAGGGCCTTCTGTTCTCTACCCCTGAATGTCTGAAGCAGCCCCAGGACCTGGTGAAGCTCTACCTGCACGAGTCAAGCCGGGTGTACCGGGACAGGATGGTTGAAGAAGCAGATTGGGACACTTTTGATAAAATCCAGCGGGAGGTGGTGAAGAAATGCTACGATGTAAGTGTGGAGGTCTGATGAGGTCTAATTCTGATGAGAAGGGAATAGAATGGATTTATTGGAAGGGAAATCAGTGCTGGGGATTTTCCTTTCCCTCTCTTTCACTCCTGTGCCTGTTTCCCCTTTTCCAACACGCAGGTGCAACCGTGTGGACATAAAAAGGCTGGGACACTGTTGTTCCCTTGGAAGGTGGCTCAGAGCTGCAGTGGGTTTTCCTGAATTTGTTCTCTACTATTTTCTTCTCCTTTACAGGACATTGAGGACACTTTAGAACAGGCCAAACACATGAATATTTATTGCCATTTTGCCAAAGGCCTCGGGGAACCTGGCTATAGGCCAGTTCCAAGCTGGGAGGAGCTGAACCAGATCCTGGTGGAAGCCTTGGACAGCTACAACGAAGTCAACGCTGCCATGAGCCTGGTACTGTTTGAGGATGCCATGAGCCACGTGTAAGGGGCTTTTCTGCCTTTTTGCCTTCATCATTTGTCTGTGCAGATGGTTTTGTGGGGTTTCCTGGAGGATGTAGGAATATGGATCCATGGGCTGAGTCAATAATTTGTCGTTCTACAGGGCCCAGTGCCAGGTCCTGCACTCTGCATAAACATTTCTCAGATGTGACAACATTCAGGTGGTTTTTGTCTTCCCTTGCCAGCCAGGACAGAACTGGTTGTACTGAGGTTTCCTCAAATGCTGACTGCTGGTTTAGAGCCACATTTACACAGGCCCTTAGTGGGATTTTCCTCTGTATAAAGTAAGATTATGTGCATTCAGCCTACTACTTTTAAAGGATGGAGGCATTTAAAGTGCTTTGATCCTTTGGAAAACCTGCTGGCATGGAGATGCCTGGAGGTGCAGATGGATTCCAGCTGGAAATTGGACATGTGGGACTATATGAAAATAAGCCTCTTGCTGATTATTATGAAGCTGTTTACATGCTCTGGGGGGGACTTCCAGCTCTCACACACAGCCTGGGGGAATCCCAGCAGAGACAGAGTCACTCCTGGGTGCTGGGACGCAGAGCTGGCCTTAGGTGGCTTCAGGAGATGGAGCTGCCCTGGCAACCAGAGCTTGAATTTGTACAGAAACCTTGTCCCAGGAGGTGCAGATTTGGGACTCTAAGCTTGAAGGAAGCCCCTGACCTGCTGCAGCCAGGGTGGGTGGTTTTAATTCTCACTGGACCTGGCAGCCTGTTTTTTATATATNACACACACACACACACACACATTTGTCTGTTCCAAATGCTCCCAACCTTTTTTTCTGACCACTGGGCTGGGGCAGATTTTCCCTATTTTCCCTGACAGTCTGGGCATTCCCTCCTCCATCCATGGTTGCCATGAAATCTGCTGTCCTGAGTGTTTCTGCTTGCATTGCCTGCAGAATGGTAACAGGAATATTGACCCTGTGCTGCTCTTGCACTTTACATAAATCAAGATTTGCAGTTGCAATTTGCAAAACACGGCACTGAGAATAATGAGGAAAGCAAGACTTGAGCATCCAGCACCACTTCACAACTTCACTGGAGCTGAGTGAATCTCATTCACTGCATTTGGAAATTGCATTTGGCTGAAATACACAACTTCTTCCATCTCAAACAGCTTCTGAATGTCAGCTTGAATTTGCTGAAGATTTTCAGCTGGGAGAAAAAAAGAAGGAAAAAAGACATTTGATGACTTAATATGTACAGGGCCATGGGGGATACCTGTCAGTCACCTCATCCAGGGCTGTGTCACAGCACGGAGCCCTGGGGAGCACATCAAGGCAGGGACCACGGGCAGAGCTGGCCTGGGTAATTCAGAGCAGGAATGCTAAAGCTCTCCTCATGGTCTGGAGTGCTTTTATGGCAATAATTTCACAGAAATTATTAAATTATAAAAAAATCGGTCAGTCTGTGCATAGATTATGGAATACTGGAGTTGTAATAAAGCAGGGCAGTGTTTCTCACAGTCTTAAATGAAAAATAATTAGATTAATCTAGGAAAATAGTGAAGGGAGCTGAATACAGGAATGGGGCTTGTGTTTCAGACCCAGGACGGTGAGGGTTCCACAGGTGGGATCCTCTGGACCCCCCTCACCTAGTGGGGAACACAGGGGGGTGTCAGCATCTGCTTAAAGAGAACAAAAGGGAGGCAGGCAGAGTTCAGCACAGGACTCTCAGGTGAGCAGACCTGGGAGATAACAGCAAGTACATTGTAAGAGTGAGAAAATCTCACTCTTACGTAGTGGTGGTGTGGATAAAAGGAACAGAGATTGTTTTCCAGGCAGGTTTGTGCCATTCCAGCCAGGTGTGAATGTTCTGTAATGCTCAGCAGGGCTCCTCACCTGTGCATGAATCCCAAAGCCTTGAGAAGAGGGGCTTTTCTGGGGAGGGGGATCAGAGCCTTGAATTTTGCTCTCAGTTTTTGCATGTCAGTGTAATGTCCTTTTCCCCTTGCACTGCCTGCAAAGACACCCAGGCCTTCACTTAAGCATTGCTCTGTCCAGCAGGACTTGGCAGGTGGAAAACAAAATGGGCACATTTCAAATTGCCACCAAACTTTGGTTTTTTTTCATCAGCACCATCCTCTGCACAGGTCTCAGCAGAGATGGGCACTGATTGCTGCCACATCTCCGAGACTGCCATTCTTCAGAACACAATTTCCCAGTGAATAAAATCTGTATTGAGAAGCAGTGGGCAGAGAAAGAGCAGAGTGCTCTCCTTAATGAGAGGTTTTGTGTGCCTCGCCGCAGCTGCCGCATCAGCCGCGTCCTGGAGGCGCCGCGGGGGAACGCGCTCCTGGTCGGCGTGGGAGGCACGGGGAAGCAGAGCCTGACCCGCCTGGCTGCCTTCCTCAGCTCCCTGGAGGTCTTCCAGATCACCCTCAGGAAAGGCTACGGCGTCCCTGACCTCAAGGTGGGGGACTTGAAATGGAGGGGAAGGGAACAAAGAGCAGAACTTGGCCTGAAGGGTTGTTGTGTGTTGGGAAAGAGAATGGGGGACGATGATCGTGAGCCCAGGTGTGCCCAGGTGGGCAAGAGGTCAAGGCCACCTGGGCTGACCCAGCAGGGCCAGGGCAGTGCCCATCCCCTGTGCTGGCACTGCTGGGGCACCTCCAGTGCTGGGGACAGCTCTGGGACACTCAGGACAGGAAGGACACGGAGGGGCTTGAGCATGAACAAGGAAGGGAACGGAGCTGGGGAAGGGTCTGGAACCCCAGGAGGGGCTGAGGGAGCTGGAAAGGAGCTCAGCCTGGAGAAAAGGAGGCTCAGGGGGGACCTTGTGGCTCTGCACAGCTCCTGCCAGGAGGGGACAGCCGGGGGGGTCGGGCTGTGCTCCAGGGAACAGGGACAGGAGGAGAGGGAACGGCCTCAGGCTGGGCCAGGGCAGGCTCAGGGTGAATATTAGGGAATATTTCTTCACTGAAAGTGCTGCCCAGGGAGGTGGTGAAATGCCCACCCCTGGAGGGATTTATAAGCCATGTGCATGTGGCACCTGGGGACATGGCCTTGGCCACTCTGGGGGAGCAGTTGGCTATGATGTCCTTAGAGGGCTTTTTTAACCTAAATGAGATACTGAAACACCCCAGAGACACCATGCTGCTGTGGAGAGGAGTAAATGCCTTGCTAGAGTGTGTCTGCCCAGGGCTGCAGCCACCCCTGGGCTCTCCTGGCAGTGCCCTGAGCTGGCCAGCCCTGAGCCCTCAGCTGTGCTGATGTTCTCAGCGACTGGGCAGGTTCTGAACGATCCCATTTCTGTGCCTGGCCCATGCTTTGCAGCATGTAAGCCCTCCTGGTGTCCCACCTGCAGGCAGACCTGGCAAACCTGTACCTGAAGGCCGGGCTGAAGAGCGTGGGCTCCGTGTTCCTGCTGAGCGACGCCCAGGTGGCAGATGAGCAGTTCCTGGTGCTGGTCAACGACTTCCTGGCATCAGGTACAGCCCTCAGGCTCTGCTTTCCCCTCTCCTGGGGAGTTTTGCTCCTGGCAGCACCTGGAAGTCTGGAATAGACAAAGGGGCAATGATGAAATGTGCTGGAAGTTACTTTTCCTAGTGAATAAAAGATGAGGTTGAGCTCTGGAGTAAAAGCCGTGCCGAGGCCTCCCTGGGGAGGGACACTCCATCAGCTGGGAGATTTCTTGTCTTTCCCTCATGTCTTGTACCCGTTTTTCCATGTGGCATGGGATTCTGCAGATAGCTGTTAAGGGATGTGTCTGTTGGGGTGTTGCAGCTGGGGGCAGAGCCAAAGGAATCTATCACCAGGTGAGGAGTTCCACCTGTGGATCTCATGCATCCACCTCAGAAATTAAGGTTGTTTCTGGATACAAGATTTGAACGGAGTATCTCTGAGCTGGAGGATGAAGCAAAGCCACGGGGTGACCTTGTCAGTGCGTGTCACCTGGCTGCTTATCCCATTCCAGTCTGTTCCCTGTTGTTTTTCCAGATGCATTCAGGTTTTTGAGGTGCTGCTCACCCAAACCATTGCAGGGCAGTCGGTGTCCAAGCCAGTGCTCGTTCCCTGCAGAACACAGCACAGGTGTGTGAGGATGAGGATCCCTGTGCCAGGTGTGCTGCAGTTCCTGAGCACCTGGGGGTGCAGGCTGTGTCACCAGGACCATGGCAGGACACCCAGAGCAGGCATGTCCCCATTTTCCCTGGCAGATCCCTGCCACTTTTTGCCTTGTTTGTGAGTTGGATGGGGAAGGTACCAGCTGGGTCAGGTCCCTCCAGGGATGGGGAGAGGTGAGGAATCAGCAGCACAGCTGTTGGTGGGTAGCTCCAGAGGTGACATGCGTGGCTGTAAATTGGTGGCCAGATGGCTTCAGCAGCAAACAAGCTCTGAAGCTCTTCCCTCTGAATCAGCTGTGATGGTTTTGTAACCAGGAGCAAGGACAGGGATTGTTCAGATTGTGGGGAGGGGCTCCCACCAACTCCTACCTGTGATGTAGATGCACAGAACCTCAGAAGAGCTGAGATTCCTCAGCCTGGAGAAGAGAAGCTCTGGGGAGACCTGAGAGACTCTTCCAGTGCCTAAAGGGGCTCCAAGAGAGGGACTTGGGGCAAGGGGTGGAGGGACAGGACAGGAGACAATCCTTCCCAGTGAGGGTGGGCAGGCCCTGGCACAGGGTGCCCAGAGCAACTGTGGCTGCCCCTGGATCCCTGGAGATGTCCAAGGCCAGGCTGGACAGGGCTTGGAGCACCCTGGGACAGTGAAAAGTGTCTTTCTTACTTGTCTCACCTATTGTCATTATCTAGAACAAAATATACCTTTTCATCTTTTTGATGAATGAGCAGATTCCTGATTAGTGCACTTCCCTAAGTGATTAGTGCTCGTATTGAAAGTATCTGGCTCAATAATGATGATTTTCATCAAAACAGAAGCCAGAAAGGAAGTGAGTATGTGATAAATTAAGGAAACACAAAAAAAACCCCAAACTTGGTTGGTGGCATTTTTGGCAATCACAGCTTAACTATTAACTTATAAAAGTTTTTACAAGATTTGTAACTTGTAAAATGTTTGGATGGTCTGGGAGTTATTTGGCCACTGCTGGAAATGGCCCTGAACAGCTGCAAAAGTTTTACGTGTAATGAATGCATTTGCAAAACTACAATTATTTTATACTTACATATGGCATATTAGGGATTTGAATATTTCTTTTTTAATCTAATTAGACTGCACAGCTAAAAAAAAAAAGAATTTTCTGTACTTTGACTCTATTCTATCTTCCTTTCCTTTATGTTTTATAAGGAAGTTTGCTCTCACAGATGTTTATTTTTCAGCAGAATGACCTTCTGTGCCCCTTTGCTGCTTCTGGGGCCCAGGGGAAGCTGGTGCAGGGTTTTACCTGAGGGGGGGGACTTCCCTGAACCCCTGAAGATGGGAACAGCAGCTTCCCTTTGCTCTGAGCCTACAACAACATCCAGACGCGTAAACCCAAACATGCCCTCCTCTCCTAGGGGAAATCCCAGATCTCTTCCCTGATGAAGAGATGGAAAACATCATCAGCAGTGTGAGGAATGAAGTCAGAGGCCGGGGGCTGGTGGATTCCAGGGAGAATTGCTGGAGGTTTTTCATCGAGCGAGTCCGACGGCAGCTGAAGGTGAGATGGAGCAGGAGGGGTTGGTGCTGAATGACTTTTTGCCTTTTTCCTTTTATAGATTCTCTGTATTCTCTACACACATATTTGTAGCCTGTTATTGTGTTAGTAGCTAGTTCCAATACTTTTCCCTACCTTTTCCCTAGCCAGAAAGACAAAATTCCAGAGCTCCAAGCCCCAGGGGGTTCAAGGCCTCTATCCTATCTTGGTTTTTCTGGGAACCAAGGCCAAAAAACAGCTCTTCAAGACATATTTTCATAAAAAAAGTTTAGTTTCCATCTGTGGCCCATTTGCATGTTGGAGTTAATTGTCCAATTACAGGTTTTGGTTATGAAGTCCCATCCTTCTTGTTTTTCTCGCTTCAGCCCATGTTGTTTGTGCTCTTGGGCCTGAGATTTGGATCATTTGTCCTTGGTCCCCAGCTGGAGCAGGAATTGTTTTGTCTCCTATTGTGGGAATCCTGAACAATTGACCAATATGATCAAGCAGAGGCCATTTATTGTCTACATTACACACATATTTATGGATTCTACCAACTACTAAGCACACACTTCTTGACTGGTGCCTTTGTCTTGTTCACTCGTTGTCTGCCTGCATTTCTCACAGTATGTGATTGCTTACAGTCCAGGTGTTTCACAGTCCTCTGTCCTCCAGTTCTTGCAGTCCTGGAATTCTGTTTCTTAGCCTCTTCTTTCTTAATTTAGCACAATTTATGTTCCAATAGCCTTGACGAATTCCTGAGGCTTTGATGGCAAACTTAGCAGCCTTAGAAGCAGGCTGGCTGGTGCACACTATGGCCTAACCCTTGCAAATCCATTGCAGCAGTCTCCCTACCCTGTGAAGAGAGCTCACCAACACTTCATATGAAGCTCAGAACTACACACTAAAGCAGCACAGAGTCTGAAACTTAAGGCATCAAAGGGGTCATAGAGCCTCAGCTGGGCTGCAGGGCATGTGCTGCTCTCCCTGCCCCTGCCCTGCTCCTCAGTCCCCTCTCCTACTCTGTAGGGATGTGCCCCCTGTTGATGGAGTGACCAAATTATCCTTTGTCTCCTTAAAAAGGAAAAAAGCCCAGAAGTTTCTCTCCTCGGTTTGGGTAAAAGACACCTCATAGGACCTTGGGGACTTCACCTCAAACCTAAGGACACCCAATTGGACAGAAGCCAAAAGGTCCTGCCTAGGTAATTCCCTAGAAAAAGCAGAGAACAAAGGAAATAATCACTTTTGCAAAGTGTTTTAGCAGGAGCAAGAACCTCTTGCCCTAACTCAAGTTTTCTTTGCAAAGAGCTTTGTTATTTTGCCTTTTATTACAACTTTTCTGTTTCCAGCACTGTCTCAGAAGCCATCCTGCTGATTTTATGCCATCTGAGGTAGCTGAGCTATCCCAGGGGTGATACTTTTTTCTGAGAGCTCATGAGACCTGGCTCAAAGAGATCAAGTATCACTGCTCCACAGGTTGCCCTGTGCCTGTCCCCCGTGGGCCCCAAGCTGCGCCTCCGCAGCCGCCGCTTCCCGGCGCTGGCCGGCTGCACCACCATGGACTGCTTCCAGCCGTGGCCCCGCCAGGCCCTGGAGTCCGTCAGCCTCCGCTTCCTGCAGGACATGGACACCCTGCAGGTGAGCAGCCAGCACAGCTCCTGCTGGGGACGCTGGGGACAGGGCTGGCCATAGCCAGCAGTGGCCCCGTGTCTCTCATGATGTCGCAGGGAGGGTTGGGTTGGCCTCCAGCACATGCAGGTGGCTGTGCAGAGGGGCATCACTGGTGGCACTGAAGTGCTTTAAACTCAGCCAAACCATCACTGAGGCACACTCCACGTTTTTTTTGGAGAGGACCATGGACCTCGGCAGCAGAGCCATGGGCACCACGCTCCTGTGTCACTGGGAGCTGAGGATGTGTCACTGGGAGCTGAGGATGTGTCACTGGGAGCTGAGGATGTGTCACTGGGAGCTGCTGAGATCTTACTGGGAGCTGCTGATATCTTACTGGGAGCTGAGGAGAAGTCACTGGGAGCTGCTGAGGTGTCACTGGGAGCTGTTGAGATGCCACTGGGAGCAGCTGAGGTGTCACTGGGACCTGCTGATGTCTTACTGGGAGCTCCTGAGGTGTCACTGGGAGCTGCTGATGTCTTACTGGGAGCTGATGGCACTGCCAGGGAAAGGACAGCTCTGCCAGCACAAGGGCAGCCCCAAATCTGCACAGAAAATAACCTGCTGCTCTCCCCACTTGTGTCTGAGCCTCTGGAAATCTCAAGGGCAAAAATAGGTCAAGTTCCCAGTGATGGCAATCTGCTACTAGAATAGAGATTCGTTGCTGTTTATTTAGCTTTTCCAGGCAGGATTTAGGAAGAATAAAGCCTACAATGTTTCTTTTTAGGAGTGTGCACTTTTCCCATTTGTACAGGAGAAAAGCCCAAAATTATACTTAAAAGAGCTGTTATTTTGTAGAGAAATTGCCTGGAATAAGATAATGTGTGAGATAAAAAGATATAAAAAAAAAGAGGTATAAAGTACATGAGCAACAAAGTTATTTTAGAGATAACAGTGAAAAGGGATCAGCTCAGAAGTTACACCCTGGATTGTGCTGCAGCAGAATGAAAAGTTACCAAATTCCTTTATATTCAGCACAGACCTGTGTTTATATATAGTTTTCTATTTAAAACACTTTCTCCTCATCTTCCCATCTTGCCTTTAGGATTCAGTCAAGGTTTCAATAAGCAAATTCATGGCCCACGTGCACATCAGTGTCAACGAGGTGTCCCGGCTGTACCTCAGCAACGAGCGCCGCTACAACTACACCACCCCCAAGTCCTTCCTGGAGCAAATCAAACTCTACCAGAACCTGCTGCTGGAAAAGGACAAGGATTTAAAGGCAAAAATGGAGCGCCTGGAGAACGGCCTGGAGAAGCTCAAGAGCACTTCTGCACAGGTAAGGGCTCCTTGGGGTTGGTTTTCCTTGTTTTTCTTGTCTGGCTCAAGGGAGAGCTTTACAGGGAAGAAATTTGGGCTGGATCTTGGCTCTAGTCTGGCTTGAGCTGGGTTACTGGAGGAGCAGAAGTGATGCTCTGCACTGGAAAGGAGAATGGAGAGGTGTGTGCCCAGTCTCTGCTGTTTGGGAGGTAACTGAAAGATTTCGGTAAATAAAGTAAGATTGGGATCCAGCTGGCTCTGCCATCCTCTTTTAATGGTTAAATTTCAGCTGCAGTGACAAAACAGCTTAGAAAATACAGGACAGTCAGTGATTTTTGGAGTTGAATCCAGGAAATTTACAATAACCTCAGCAAGACTCTTTCAGACTAAACAGTGCATGCTGTTAAAATGAGGCTGATGTTCATTTTTCCTTCCATTATGCTATCCATCTTTAAGGAAAGCTAATACATGTCTGAAATGCACATCAGTCATCCCAAAATCCCCCAGCTAAAGACTCCCACTGGCACTCTCCTCTGGTAGTGACTAGAAGTTGTTCTGGGTGTTTCCCAACCCTCTCTGCAGTGACACCTACATCTGTTGCTACACTCCCATTTTGCTCTCCATTTCATATTCTATTAACTCTTACAAATGTTTGCTCACAAAGCTCCTCCAGGGGCAAATGAGGCTCTCCTGGAGCTGCTCCAGAGGAATGCAGGGGGGTTGATGAGAAGGAAGGACTGGCAGGCCCATCCCCTTCCACACATCTGCTCCGGGGAGTGCTGGGGGCATCAATCACATCTGTTATGCTCCAGCAGCCTGCCTGGAGGTGATGGATGGGCTGGGCTGGTGCTTTCAGTGCTGATATCTCCATCTCCCTTCAAACAGCCTCTGCTCACAGAGCAGGACACAGCAGGGGTGGTGCTCTGGTTTGAAAGCAAAACCAGTGAGAGACTCCAAGTCAGAAATACAATTTATTAGGAAGAGGGAAAAAGAAAACAAAATACATACAATAATACAAAAGAAAAACCACTGATAGAGTCAGAATACAACCTGACACCCTGTGGGTCAGGNATTGCCTTGTAATCCAGGACAGGTGGGCACTGCCACGTCCCCTGTGCAGGTTTTAGCATCTCCTTTGGAGGGAAGGGGGAGCAGAGGGCACTGGTGGCACCCACCAGAGCCACGAGGCCATGCCCTCACTGCCCAGCACACACCTCAGCTTGTCACCAGAACTACAGGAAAAACAAAACCCCTCCAACAACGTTTTTAGTGTTAGAGAATTGAGGCACTATTATGTTCTGGCCAGGATGTGCAACAGAAATGATTTCATCCACACATAGCCTGGGTGTGCAGAGAAAATTGTTCTATGGCACATGAATTTTACCAGTTTTTTCACAAACTTTATGCAGTCAAAACCCACAGAGATTCATTGGTTCAATGTTCATTGATATCAAGTTATGGAGTTCTTAGTCTTTGGTTTCCTGTTGGTTCCAGATCTTTTTCCCTCCAATGCTAATTAGCTTCTCATTCTTATTTCTCTCTTCCCAGACCAGGTGTCTCAGACCATGCCAGGGGTGATGTTTGGAGCTGATGGTCATTATCTTTTGTGTATCTTCTGTGCTATTCCCAGTCTGTTAAGATGTTAAATTCATCAGGTCTAGCCTGGTGGAACAATGCCCTGGAAAGAAACATAAATTCCCTTCCCAGGGGACAAAGGTGAACAAACCCGACAGAAATTATAAAATTAAAATTTTTAAACTTGGTATGTTTCCCAACAACCTCACCTGACCCATGCAGGCAATAGTTCTGATGGACCTGTGGGGTGCTGCTGTTTTTTCAGGACTCTCCAGTGGTGGATAAGATGGATTAGGTTTATTTTTTTTTTGGGAGCAGCTAATATGAAATGAATATTTTGAGAACAAGTCCCTGGGTCCGTTGTGACACATGGGGACCCTTCTGTATCCTTCAGGCTTCTCTTCAGTGGGTGCTGTATGGGCAGGGTTCTCTGATGAGCCACAAGTCAGTGGTGGGGGACTTGGAGGCAACGGGAAGGATGGGAAAATCAAATCACAAGAAGGATGAAAGAGCACAATGATGGTGTCTGGCTGCAGTGAGACTGGGCTGAGAGGTGCCTCCTCGAGCAGGTAATTAAGATGCAGAGCAGTGAGGACAAACATGTCAAATTCAAGTCTAAAATTAGCACTGGGGGCCTAAAATTAAACACCTAAATTACCAGATGTGCGCAATAGTCAAAACTGCTGTTGATTTGAAAGCAGAGTGTGGATATTTATCAGTATTGGAAACCATACCAGCACGTTCAGTCTTGAACATGGGTTTAAAAGGCTGAACTTTACATTCACCCACGGAAATACTTGGTCTTGGGGCTGAGGAAGTGAAGAGTCCTCTCCCTCACTCAGGTGTGTCACCTGCAGGTTGTGCTGGGAGCGATGTGCTGGGGGTATTTTCAAACTAAAGGTGGAGAATTTTCATCCCTGGCTATCACCTGGCTGTGCCATAGCTCTGGGGACTGGTATTGGAAAAAAGGTGACCCCTGGTGCAGGAGAAATGATGATTGGCATCTGACTCCAAGGCTTTGGAATGCTGAGCACTCACTTTATTAAACTGTACTATATTACATTAATATACTATTTAAAGAGATACTATACTACATACTTACTTACTATGTCATACTTACTTACCAACTAACTATCAACTAACTAACAAACTCGTGACTCTCTGCTGAGAGTCCTGACACAGCTGTGGATCCATGGGTCCATGAACCCAAACACCATCCCCAGAATCCAAGCCAGCAATCGCCTCAGGTAAACAATCTCCAAACACATTCCACATGGGGAAAACACAGGAGCAGAGATAAGGATTGTTTTCTCTCCTTCTCTCTGTGCTTCTCCAGGAAAATCCTGAGAGACAGAATGATGTCTCTCTGTCCAGAGAATGTGAATGCCACAGACTGGTGCTGGCATTCTCCAGGGCCCATGACAAGCTGATGATGAGGTTTGTGTGTTTCTGTAGGCTCAGAGTGCCTCAGCACGAGGGGCTGCTGTATCACGAGCTGCAGGTATTTTTCACTTTGCTGCTCCCATCTCAAAATAACCTCTCTGCCTCCTTNGATGCACCTGGGTCTGGACTCTCTCTGGGGAGAGAATCACCAGACAGTTACAGTGAGTAGTTAGATATGATAGTTAGAAGTTAGGATGTAGTTTTAGTATCTCCTCTTTAAATAATATATTAATGTATTGTAATATAGTTATAATAAAGAAACTATTCAGCCTTCTGAACTGGAGTCAACATTATCTCTTCCCATCTCGAGTTCACCTGCATTTTCCCTGCCACAGTTGACCAACTTTGCTCCTACAGCAATGTTTTACAACCACCTCTCCCTGCGGACAGTGCATCCTCAGCACTCAGGGAAGCTGAAGCCTCCTTCCCGTTAGGAGATAATGGATTGGGAAGAAGATGTGTGGGATGAGTCATTTGTTTTTCAGAGTGCTGTGTGCCACCGGGAGGTCAGCACCCATTGCTGAGTAATTCTGAGGATGGCTGTGGTTAATATTGCATCACTGGATTCCAGATCCGAGCCTGGCTGCCGCTATCAATTAATCGCTGACCTTTTGATGTATTTTGTGTTCTTGAAACGAGGCAGGGACAATCAGATAAAATGAGTCTTCTGGGAGCCTGCCCTCCAGGTTTTCTTCTCTTCAATAATTTTTCTCATGCTGTTCTGGTGGTAGGCAAGGGCCTCTCCCTTCCTTTCCCTGATGAAGTCACAGCACATTACCCTTGAATTTCTCATTTGCTTTGCTCTTTCCCTTTCCACCTCACATTACTAATTGCTTATCAAATTGTTCTGCACTGAGGAAGCTGCTCACAGGTTTCTCATGGAATTACAGAATTCTTTAGGTTGGAAGGGATCTTAAAGATCATCCTTTCCCACCCCCTGCCATGGCAGGGACACCTTCCACTACCCCAGGCTGCTCCAAGCCCTGTCCATCCTGGCCTTGGGCACTGCCAGGGATCCAGGGACCCTGTGCCAGGGCCTGCCCACCCTCACAGAGAAGGATTTCTTCCTGATAGCCAGCCAAACCCTGCCCTCCTTCAGTCTGAAGCCATCCCCCTTGTCCTGTCACTGCAGGCCCTTGCAAACAGTCCTCCTCCAGCATTCTTGCTTTTTTTTTTAAATCCTGACAAAGTCATTTCCCCTTCCATTGCTGCGTGTGCTTGGCAGGGCATTGCCTGTTCCCCGGGGCTGAGCTTACCCCTGCTCTTTGTGCTGCTGTTGAGTGCCCGTGGATTTTAATCCCCTGCTCGTTTTGTCCTGGCCGTGTAAACCCCTGGAGCTGCCGTCTGTGTGTGTATCCAGCACACAAAGGCTGATTCCTGGGCAGAAGGTCACAGCCATATCAGCCATCAGCAGAGCCCACTTCAATTTCCTGCAGCCCCCAGAGAGACTTGGAGCTGAGCAAGGAGCTGCTGCTGGGTTTGTCACACGAAGGGATTGTGTGAGCCTGGATTTACAGCTGTGCCTTTGTCCTGCTGAGAGCAGTCCCACAGAGCCAGGCAGCAGGGGATGGGGATGGATGGAGGGCGTGTGGAGAGTCCTGAAAAACTGCTCTCCACGTGAAGCCAGTGCCAAATGTCAACAGCTTCAGTTCATGGACTGCAGGTTGTGCTCTTCCTTCTGGTATCAAAATGGGTATCGCCAAAACCAGTGGCTGGCTTCCCTTCCTGTGAGTATCTTTGTGTGGGTAAAGATGTACCCCAGGAGCTCAAAGTGAACCTTTATGATCCTGAGATCAGGCAGTGAAAGCCTCTGAGGTCTGCCCAGAGTCTGGGTAAATTCACTGAAATTTCAGCAGGAGGTTTTCTGTCTGCAAGGGAGAGCCTGTGGGAGCTTCCCCCCGTGCAAATGCTGGTGGGGGCTCCTGTGTGTGAGCAGGGGGTTGCCACCACGGCCCTGCTGGTGGCCTCCTGGCTGCCAGCTCAAGGGGATGTCCCTTCTCAGGCTCATCCGACATCACATTTAAAGCTCCTTGACCCTTGGAGCTCTGGACCTGTCAGCAGATGCCAACTGCAATCTTTCTGGGGTAAAAATGATGTTAGGAAGAAGTTCTTCCCTGGGAGGGTGGGCAGGCCCTGGCACAGAGCAGCTGTGGCTGCCCCATCCCCATCCAAGGCCAGGTTGGACAGGGCTTGGAGCAGCCTGGGACAGTGGAAGGTGTCCCTGCCCGTGGCAGAGGGACTGGATGGGGTTTTAGGTCCCTTCCAACCCAAACCATCCCATGTTGCTGTGATTCCTGCAGGAGTGATGGTCTCAGAGCAGGTGCTGCCCCTGCCCTGTGCAGGCCACAGGGTGTCCTGAGGTGAGCAGGAGGCGCAGGGAGTTCCTGGGACACAGGTCCTCCTCCAAACCACCTCGTGCCTGGGTTTGCTGCTTGTGAGGCTGAGAAGCTGAAGTGTGGCTGAGCTGTAGCCTTGTCACCTGCCCAGCAAGGCACAGCACCTGCACACCTCACACATGTGACATCAGAGCTTGTGCCCACAGCTGATGGGTTTGGGTTTACAGTGATTTCCTGCACGGGCTCCTGGGGCTCCTGGGCTGTGTGAAACTGCTGCCTGGAGAGGCTGCCTGGAGCACAGGCTGGACAGAGGGAAAGGAATGAAGCAGGGATTTATTAAAAGGCCTCAAAGGATTCACCTTGGGCAGTGCAAGAGCCCAGCCAGGGCTACACCCAAGGTGGACCCAGGATGGACTCAGAGTCAGGAGTTTTCACACTTTTACAAGTTCTGGCCCATTTCCACACTGGGGTTCAGTGCCCAATCCCAGCTCCAGGTGCTGCAGTCCCACCCTCCCAGGCTGCTCTCCTCCATTCCCTGCTGTTTGCACTTTTTGGGGCTGAAGCTGCAGCGGTGTCCTTGGTTCTGGGGCTGGAAAAGGATTGTTCTGTGTGCCTGAGCTGTGAGGAGAGCTGCTGACACTTTAGATGGAGCTCAGAGTTATTTACCAGTGCAGTGCAGAGTCTGGAAACATGAAAGATCAAACTGAAGGTTTCAGCAGGACTCTGCTGACAGGCAGGCCCTCCCTGCCCTGGGGTCCTGCTGGGTGTGAGGCTGTGCTGGGCACTGAGGAGCAGGCAGGGCAGCCCAGCTCCCACACATCCCTGCCCTGCAGGTGGATGAGCTGAAGGCCAAGCTGGCAGCCCAGGAGGTGGAGCTGAAGCAGAAGAATGAGGATGCTGACAAGCTGATCCAGGTGGTGGGGGTGGAGACGGAGAAGGTGAGCAGGAAGAAGGCGGTGGCTGATGAGGAGGAGCGGAAGGTGGCCCTCATCGCCCAGGAGGTGGAGCAGAAGCAGAAGGACTGTGAGGAGGACCTGGCCAAGGCTGAGCCTGCCCTGGCAGCTGCCCAGGCTGCTCTCAACACCCTCAACAAGGTAGGGTGAGGATTCCCAGTGGTCTTCCTCCTCACTGGGGGAGAGGGGCTGTGTGACCTGATGTCCCAAGTTTTGCGTGTTGTATTGTCCCTCCTCCAGCTTCCTCCCTGCTGGTGCTAAAGTGTGTAAAAAAAGATTGGATGTGGCACTGAGTGCCATGGTTTAGTTGACAAGGTGGTGTTTGGTCGCAGGTTGGACTTGATGATCTCAAAGGTCTTTTCCAACCTGGTTAATTCTGTGATTCTGGGGTTCCTGGTGGAGCTTGGAGCACCCACGAGGCTGCACCATGTTCCTCTTTGCTCACTGCCATGGAGAGGAGCAGACAAAGGTGATACAAAGGAAGATGTCACTGGGAAAATGTAGGATCAGGAGATAAGCATTGCTCTGATTGCAGGAGATTGGTTTTGGGAGGAGTTTTTGTGCCTTGGAAGGTTTGTCCTTCAAGGGTGCTCCAGGGGTTCCCAGTGATGTGGCACTCAGTGCCATGGTTTAGTTAACGAGGTGATGTTAGGTCATGGGTTGGATGTGATGATCTCAAAGGTCTTCTCCAGCCTAGCTCATTCTGTGGTTCTGTGATGTGCCTGAGAGATGGACTGCAATTTATTTTGGTCTGCAGTTCATGCACAGTGTGGTAGTGAGTTTGAAAACCTGGGAAGTCAGGAGCTGGAGACAAAAATGCCCTTTTGGTTCCTTCAGTTCAGTTTGGCTGCTTGCCCTGTGAGGGTGCCTGAGCTTTCTCAGCAGCTGCATTCCCTGAACCCTGAGGGCAGCAAGATGTGGGAATCAGAGGATGAATTCAGCACTGACATCTCAGCTTGGGTAGGAGGGAGCATGAAGGGAAGCTCTGAAGGTTGTTTTAGAGGGCCTGAGCATTTTTTCTATAGGTTTCATTCTTATTTATCCCAATCTTCTGAGAGGGCATAAAACCTCCTGCTCCCCCAGGACCTGGGGAGGAGCAATGTGCTGTGCTGGTCCCAGGTGGGATGTCAGGAGCAGGGAATGGAGCAGGTGTGCTGCAAACGTGCAGAGCAGTGATCTAAAGGCAGCACTGCTGGGGCCCAGAGGAGCCCAATTTATCAGATTGATAGCCTGGGAGCCTGACTCTATTAGTGGCAGAGCGAAAAGAAAGCCCATTCATTTTTACCTAACAACCTTGTTTTCCCCTTTTCAGACAAATCTGACGGAGCTGAGGTCCTTTGGGTCACCTCCTTCTGCTGTCAGCAACGTCACCGCGGCCGTGATGGTGCTGACGGCCCCAGGAGGGAAGATCCCCAAGGACAGGAGCTGGAAAGCAGCCAGAGTGGCCATGGCAAGGGTAGACAGCTTCCTGGACTCCTTGATCAAGTTCAACAAGGAGAACATCCACGAGAACTGCCTCAAAGCCCTCCAGCCCTATTTGCAAGACCCCAAGTTCAACCCCGAGTTTGTGGCCACCAAGTCGGCGGCGGCGGCCGGGCTGTGCTCATGGGTGCTGAACATTGCGCGCTTCCACCGCGTCTTCTGCGAGGTGCAGCCCAAGAGGCAGGCTCTGGACAGGGCCAACGCTGAGCTGGCAGCAGCCCAGGACAAGCTGGCCACTGTCAAGGCCAAAATCGCCGTGAGTGACCTTGGGGGGCACGTCCTGCTCGCCCCTGCCTGGGGGAATCCTCAGCTTTGGCAGAGCTGCTGCTCGGTCCTTGTGTTCTAAAGCAGGGGTGGGAATCCAAAGGTTTGGGGGTTGCAGGGTTTTCTCTCCCTCCTGTTGCACTGGCAGCCCCAAAATCCAGCCCTGTCCTGGGCTGAGCCCCAGGGTGGGCAGCAGGGAGGAGAGGGGGATTCTGCCCCTCTGCCCCTGTGCTCAGGTGAGACCCCCCCTGCATGGCTGCCCCAGCCCTGGGGCCANCCAGCACAGGGAGGAGCTGGAGCTGCTGCAGAGAGCCCAGAGGAGGCCATGGAGATGCTCCAGGGGCTGGAGCCCCTTTAGAGCCAGGCTGGGAGAGCTAGGGGTGTTCACCTGGAGAAGAGAAAGCTCCAGGGAAACCTCAGACCCCCTTCCAGGGCCTGAAGGAGCTCCAGGAGAGCTGGAGAGGGACTGGGGACAAGGCATGGAGGGACAGATAAGGGGGAATGGCTTCAAACTGAAAGAGATGAAATTTAAGTTAAAGGGAAGAAATTGTTTCCCAAGGGTGGGAGGGGGAGGCCCTGGCACAGGGTGCCCAGAGCAGCTGTGGCTGCCCCTGGATCCCTGGCAGTGCCCAAGGCCAGGCTGGACACTGGGGCTGGGAGCAGCCTGGGACAGTGGGAGGTGTCCCTGCCATGGCAGGAGGGGGAAAAGGTCTTTAAGATCCCTTCCAACCCAAAGAATTCTGTGATTCTGTGACAGAATATTGCTGCTTTCTGAATTTCCTCTGTTCTTCTCCAGCCTTGCTTGCACCCGAAGAGGAAGGCTAAATGTGAATCCTTGTTATTCCCACCTAATTTTTTTAATGTAATTTACCTCTTCTCCTGGGCCCTCAGAAAACTCATTATCTCAAACCAGTGTGTTCCCAGTGTGCTGCACAGGGCAGGGGATGGGAACTGGAGGCTGATTCAGAGCTGGGAGCACAGAGCTGGGCTGGCTGCACACTCAGTCCCTGGTTTTGCAGGATGACAACTGCTCTTGCAGGAGCCTCATTTGTCACGGCACAGCTCCCTGGCAGCACATCTTGGATGTTATTTGGATTTTTCCTACTTAAAAAAAAAAAAGAAAAATTTAAAAAAATCCCTGAATAGAAGAAATTACAGCGTGATTAAAAGTGCATTTCCACAGAGTGTAGAGTGAGACCTTTATCATTTCCTTCAGAAAATTATCTCTATGTAAAAACACATCCTGCTTTATCCTGCTTTCCTCCCTCCCAGCACGATACCTGCTAAGAACAGGGTGTGGGAAGCAGCTGCTCCAGAACCTGCCTGGTTTTAGGGTGTTTTGGGATCCCTCTTTGGGATTGGGATCCCCTCTGTGGCCGGGCTGTCGGGCTGGACCCGCAGCAGGGGCAGGGTCCCAGTGAGTGAGGTCCCTCTGCTCCCCTCACCCCCTCCACCAGCACCTCACCCTGTTAGAAAACACGTCACTCCCTTGATGTTTTCAAGGGCTTATCATTCTTAAAATGCTTACTACACTTTTTAACTAAAAATACAAGAAAACGGTGCAGAACTCTCCGCTCGCCCCTTCCTGCTGCAGATGAAAGGAGGCACCTGAAGCAGGGATGGATTTAGAGGGCTTTGGTGTCTAATTCTCCCACCTCAGATGTGCCACACAGTGCTGGGGAACTTTTTTCATCCCTTTATGCTGCTCTTCTCCAAAGCTTTTTTATGCCTGGGCTTTTTTTTTTTTTTTTTCCCCAAAGGGGTGGGATTTTGTTAAAGAAAATTGCAATCTTTGGGGAGATTACTGCTGCTCCTCTGGCAGGCTCTTACAAAACTGCCTGGTTCAGGGGCCTTCTCCTCCCTGCAGATGGGAGTGATGCAGGGTAGTGTGGGACGGATGTGGAGGTATATCCTTACTTATCTGGGATAGCTTCACTGCTGGCTGCTGATTCATACCTGCTCACAGCTGGGCCCCAGGCTGTCTCATACTCATTTTTATTAATAAATGAGAAAATTCTGATTGTCCAAAACGTTAAGGACTTTCTGTCTTTTTTCCCTGCCTGGGAATTGAGTGCTCTGCACCTGGGGCTGCTGGAGGTAGGAGTGAAAGGTGTGTCCACAGCTGCACACAGCTGTATTTGTGTGCCCCTGGTGGGGCCCTGCAGATGAGAAGTGTGCATATATTCTATAGAAACTCGATTATCAGCTCATGCTTTTATAGTGGAATATGATATACATGAGCCTTTGTAGGCTGATAGATCCACATGCACACAGGGACAGAAACTTTTGGTGTTACAGTTCCAAGGAAGGTCAAGGAGAGGCTGCTTTGTGTTTGCCAGTATCCAGGAGAGCTGCAGAGATCTCTAATATAATCCTTTTTCATTTTAGGGTTTGTTTCTAGTGTGTAGCTCAATGTTAAAGTGATTTACAAGCAGTTTAGCCTTAAGCAGTCTGCATTGGGTGCAGATAAAATCAATTATTACTTTTCTTATCAGAAGTGAAATGCTCCAAGTGCTTGTGGGAGCCGTTGGTTTGGTTTAGATCCGAGTGTGAGCAGCTCTGTCCAAGAACAGGGCTCTGCAGTTTTTTGTGCAGGTGCTTTGGCCTCTTCCTGCCCCTCCCAGCCCTGACCTGCACAGGACATGGCCCCACCTCGCTGGGGGCTCCTGGCACACTCTTGGGCAGCTCTCAGAGCAGAACCATTTAGTTCACTTGTTATATTCCTTGCTGGAAATGGTGTGAGGCCATGGTTTGGAGAGGGTTCAGGCTCCAGGAGCCCCTTGGGGATTTGAGCACCACTTGGGGAATCAGCAGAGCCTCAAGGACTGCTCGGAGAGCAGGGGCTGTGGCATCAGGAAACACCAGATTTGGGTTCCTCAGCTGCCTGCTCGTTGCTCAGCCATAGCAGTTGTCATCAGGGCTCAGCCAGAAGCCCCAAATAAATTCATTTTGTGTGTCCTTTGCCTCTGCCTGTGCCGAGGGTGTGAGTTCCAAGCAGTGGCACAGCCCAGCCCTGCTCTGTGCAGGCTCCTGCTGCCAGCCCTGGGTGGATGAGCTGGGCTGGAGCTTGGCCAGCTCTGGACAAGGGTGTGCCTCAGGATCACAGGATCCCAGAATGGGTTGGGCTGGAAAGGATCACAAATCCCATCCAGTGCCACCCTGCCATGGCAGGGACACCTCCCACTGTCCCAGGCTGCTCCNTGGGGGCTCCTGGCACACTCTTGGGCAGCTCTCAGAGCAGAACCATTTAGTTCACTTGTTATATTCCTTGCTGGAAATGGTGTGAGGCCATGGTTTGGAGAGGGTTCAGGCTCCAGGAGCCCCTTGGGGATTTGAGCACCACTTGGGGAATCAGCAGAGCCTCAAGGACTGCTCGGAGAGCAGGGGCTGTGGCATCAGGAAACACCAGATTTGGGTTCCTCAGCTGCCTGCTCGTTGCTCAGCCATAGCAGTTGTCATCAGGGCTCAGCCAGAAGCCCCAAATAAATTCATTTTGTGTGTCCTTTGCCTCTGCCTGTGCCAAGGGTGTGAGTTCCAAGCAGTGGCACAGCCCAGCCCTGCTCTGTGCAGGCTCCTGCTGCCAGCCCTGGGTGGATGAGCTGGGCTGGAGCTTGGCCAGCTCTGGACAAGGGTGTGCCTCAGGATCACAGGATCCCAGAATGGGTTGGGCTGGAAAGGATCACAAATCCCACCCAGTGCCACCTCTGCCATGGCAGGGACACCTCCCACTGTCCCAGGCTGCTCCCAGTCCCAGTGTCCAGCCTGGCCTTGGGCACTGCCAGGGATCCAGGGGCAGCCACAGCTGCTCTGGGCACCCTGTGCCAGGGCCTGCCCACCTTCCCAGGGAACAATTCCTAATTCCCAATATCCCACCCAGCCCTGCCCTCTGGCAGTGGGAGCCATTCCCTGTGTCCTGTCCCTCCATCCCTTGTCCCCAGTCCCTCTCCAGCTCTCCTGGAGCCCCTTCAGGCCCTGGCAGGGGCTCTGAGCTCTCCCTGGAGCCTTCTCTTCTCCAGGCTGGACACCTCCCGCTCTCTCAGTCTCCAGAGCAGAGGGGTCCAGCCCTTGGAGTGTCTTCATGGCCTTTTGGACTCCTCCAACAGCTCCAGGTCCTCCCTGAGTTGCTAAAACCGTGCTGTTCCTGACCTCCTCCTGTTTTCCACCCGCAGCGCCTCAACGAGAACCTGGGCAAGCTCACGGCCAGGTTTGAGAAGGCCACGTCAGACAAGCTCAGGTGCCAGCAGGAAGCTGAGGCCACAGCCTGCACCATCAGCCTGGCCAACCGCCTGGTGAAGGGCAGCAAGGGCAGCTCTGGCACCAGGGGAGGGACCAGGGCTGGGCTGAGCCCTGTGCATGCAGCACGTTCCATCCTCTCATGTTTTTGGGGATTCTCCTGCACTACACCAAGTTTCAGCAATGAAAACGCTTTTACAGAGGTTGTTTCCATGAGGTTGTGGCAGAATGTTTTCTCTTTCTCAAAAAGACCAGGAGAGGCAGCTGCAGAAAGTGCTGCTGTGTTCCAGAAGGTTTGGGGCAGCTCTGCTCGTTGAAGTGCCTGCCTCTGCACCCATCACAGCTCTCAGCTCCTTCTTGGGGCTTAAATGTGTGAGCAGGTACTGATGGGCCAAAACGACGTGAGTCAAAAATGATATCATAAAAACAAAGGTGTGAACATGCCCACAGCTTTGCAGGGTCTGGAATGACAAGAACTGGAGTGAAAAGATCTCTAAAAGCCTCAGTCTCCCCTGAGTCAGAATACAAAGGTGTTTAGAGAGGGGCCTACGAGGAACCGGAGAGGGATTTTGCATCAGGAACTAGTGACAGGACAAGGGAGAATGGGTTCAGACTGACAGAGGGGAAATTTAGTTCAGATACAGGGAAGAAATCCTTCCCAGTGAGGGTGGGCAGGCCCTGGCACAGGTGCCCAGAGCAGCTGTGGCTGCCCCTGGATCCCTGGCAGTGCCCAAGGCCAGGCTGGACAGGGCTGGGAGCAGCCTGGGACAGTGGGAGGTGTCCCTGCCATGGCAGCGGTGACACTGGATGGACTTTAGGTCCCTTCCAACCCCATCCATCCCATGGTTCTGTGATTCTGTGACACCACTTCCCAGGCCATGCTGGTTACGTCTGTTCCCCACCCCATGACGTGGGAACAGCTCCCAGTCTCAACAATTCTATGATTTTATATTGTCAACAATTCATCATTTCTGCAGCGTAGGCAAGGAACTGCTTGCACCCCGAGTTCCTGCTGTGCACTGCACACCATCTCCTGGCTTTGATCTGGGAACAGGACCTGACAGCCCTCACTGATGTGCAGCTCGTTTGACATTCAGGAGGTGTCACTGGTGTGGCTGTGGGTAGAAATGAGTTCCCAGACTTTGAAACAAACACAGCTGAGGTTGTACAAAGAATGCAAGTGAAGGTGGAGAGTGACAAATGAACCTGGGGGATTGAGGCAAGCCCAGCTCTCACAGTGCCAGGCATCTCATCAACTTCAGGTGGCCTAAGCAAGATGCTCCAGGATCCAAAGGACAGGATCTGTGCACCACAAAGGGAGGCTGGCTGATGAGTGGTGTTTGTGAGTGGGTGTGTGCTAATGCAGAGGAGGAAATTTAGTGATGACAAATGCTAAATAACGTGTGCAGGGAAAACAAACTGTAATCATGCAGTTACATGGATAGGGCCTAATTGCACTATTATCACTCACAGAAGAGCTCTTGGAGTTGTTGCAGAGAGTTCTCAGGAACAGCAGCGTGGCACTTGACAGGAGGAAAAAAGACAAATTGAATATTACTAATTGGTAGGAAAAAACCTCAGGAAACAGAAGTTAGGCGTCATTGTATTGGGTCTGTCAGTCCCTACATCCCCCAGCCTGTCTAAGAAGGCTGTGGGCAGCCTAGAAAAGCTCCAACAAAGTACATAACCACTTCCATATGAGAAGAGAGGGAATGGATTAGGGCTCTTCATTTTGGAAAAGGGGTAAAAGCTTCTAAAATCATGAGTGGCGTGCAGAAGGTGGGTGAGGGATGGTTGTTCACTCTCTCTCATTATCAAAGAGCCAAAGGTAATCCCAGGGGTAGCTTTTAATTTGCCTCTTGCTAAATAAAATAATTCCAATGACTTCTAGGATCTGAGGTGAGAGACATCTGGGATGTCTTGAATGTATTAAAAGTGGCAGTAGTGATCCAAGCAAAGGAGAAGAAAAGACTTCCAGGACCGAAGTAACCTGAAAAAATGAATTAGGAGTATGGAAGCACCTCCAAGTACCAGGAAAATCAGATCAATAAAGACTTCTTGGTCTTGGAGGGGCTGTGGGACTGCCTGTGGATCCCTGGCAGTGTCCAGGGTCAGGTTGGACAGGGAATGGAGCAGCCTGGGATAGTGGGAGGTGTCCCTGCCCGTGGCAGGAGGTGGCACTGGATGACCTTTAAGGTCTCTTCCCACCCAAAGCAGTCTGTGGTTCCGTGATTGCATGAATCAGAAATGAGCTGGTGTGTAGGAGGTCGCACGGCTCCGCAGCGATGATGTCAGCTGTCTGTGAAGAATTGCACAAACGATCCCAAGTGTGGAGGGATGAAACACCAGGTGGATAAATGTAATGTAAAGTACCTTGGAGAAATGAGGTTTTGCTTCACATGCCCTGTAACTGATTGTTATCACTCAGGAATGAAAGCATGGAGTTCAGAGTGCTGTGAGCTCTGTGCTCCCAGAAGCAAAAAGCCCTCACCAAACCCAAAGCCCATCTGAAACCGGATATTTGGGTTTGTTAGGAAAAGAAGGGAGAGCAAAACAGAAAAATCCCCATCTTGCTCTGTGAATACCTTCTAAATAAATCTTGAATGTGCAGCATTACCTCCACCCCCTCTGCTGCACCTCAAAGGCTGGAGGAGAACGGGAAATGGTGCAGAGCCAGCAACAATAAAAGAAACCGGATAACAAAGATTGCATCACTCGGTGCAGATAACGACTGCAAGGAAAATCAAAAGGCTGCTTCTGTCTGAGGAATTATTGAAGAGGCTAAAGCTCTTCAACCTGAAAAGAAGACAGCACAGGGGTGCTGAGGGCTTGGAATCCTGAGCGGTGCAGAGAAGCTGGTGCCAGCAGGATTGTTCCCTGGTTTTGCACTGGACAAATGTTTCAGCAATTGAAAAGTTCAGGCAGCACATCAAAGGATGTACTTTTATACAGAAAGCTCAGCTGAACTGTGGATCTCCTGTCCCCAGGATGCTGTAGGGGCCAAAAGTTGGGTTGATATCCACAGCAGCTTACACTCAGTCGTGAAGTCAAAAACCATCAGTGGCTGTTAAGCACAGGGGTATAAGCTCTGGGTCAGAAGGTCCTGAAGTCTGTGGGAAGCTGGAAGCTGTGTCCAGAGCTGTGCTCATGTGTGCAGCATTCCCAGGACAAGGGCTGCTCTCAGCTGCAGGAGCTGGGTGTGCCCTGCAGAGCTGGGCCTGTGGTGGGGGTTTCAGAGGGGAACCCAGTAACTTCTTGGCTTAGGAGATCCTGGCTGTTTATCAGGACATCCTGGCTGTTTATGGAGGTACACGAGGGTGGAAGGAGAGCTGTTTGATCTGGAGTGTCTGCAGGACAACCAACACCATAGAAACGGCAACGAGTTTGTGTTGGGAATGTGAAGGTGGCTCTGACCTTCAGGAGGCAGCTGGAATTCTGCTGGGAACAGGACTTGGTCAGGTTCACATTCCATGATTGCATGAATGATCAATTTGACTTGGGAATTTGCAGGTTGGGGGACTCGCCTCTGAAAATGTGAGATGGGCTGAGGCTGTGAAGGACTTCAAACAGCAGCAGAGCACCTTGTGTGGAGACGTCCTGCTGGTCACAGCCTTTGTCTCCTACCTGGGCTACTTCACCAGGAAATACCGCCAGGACCTCCTGGATGGCATCTGGAGGCCCTATTTGCACCAGCTAAAAGTAAGTCCTGATGGCTCTGAGAAGCCATTGTTTCTGGGATTAATGTGGCCACAAATCCTGGTGCCCACAGGGGATCTCTCAGGTGAGGAGCATCGCTGTGTCCTCACCAAGCTGGGGGGAGGATCAGGACGTGGCCATTTACTCCTCCCTGGGGAAAATGTGGTGTCCTTGCTCGATGAGGTTCCTCCATGTACACAGGAAAATCCCAAACACAGAGCCCAGCTCTGCAGTTTTGTCCCTGGCCACGAAGGAGGGGAGAATATGGAGAAGGAATTGGAGCAGGCAGAGCTCGCTGCCAGCTCTCCAGGAGGCTTGGAAAAGCTCCAGGTGTTTTTTCGTTCTGGACACGAGCTCTGGTCGTGCTGGCCATGCCTCTCAGCTGGTTTTACCCATGTCTTGCTGTTAGGACCAGATGGAGATCATTGTGCTTGAAACTTGTTTAATATTTCACTAATTTTAACAAGTTCCTCCTACAAATGGTGCCAAGAAGCTTTTAAATAAGGTCCCAGAGATGGCCAAATCAAAGGGCTGACCAAAGCAGACAGTCCTTAGGCTGAGAGAGGAAAACTTCATTCTGCATTTCTTAACACTAAGCCAGAAACTTAGTTAAGATGTGGTTTCAAAAATGACCTGACTGTGCTTAGAAATGTCAAGGAAGTGCCTGTAATTCCAGTGGAAATGAAAGGCCCGTTCTGCTCACACACTTGGCACAGGTAGCTCTGGTTGGCACACCCAGAAATGGCCTCCCCTGTCAGAGAAGTGTTTCTGGAGCTGCTGATGCTGGTTTGTAACACACCAGCAGCCTTAGGAGGGCATTAATTCTGTCCTTCCAAGCTGGCTCAGGGAGCTGAACAGGGCAGGGAGTGAGCCCAGCCAGTGGGGCTGGGCTGTGGGGGGCAAAACACCTGAGATTGTTTGTACAACAGGATTGGGAAACAAAACCAGACTGCAAATATCCTGTAAAATGGGAAACCACTGATAAATCATAGAATCACTGAATACTTTGTGCTGGAAGGCACCTTAAAATCATCTCATTCCAACTCCCTTGCCAAGGGCAGGAACACCTTCCTCTAGCCCCTGTCCAGCCTGGCCTTGAACACTCTGAGCACCCTTTATGACCACTGAACATCTCCTTCCAGGGATCCAGGGGCAGCCACAGCCTCTCTGGGCACCCTGTGCCNCTCTGGACTCTCTCCAGCAGCTCCACACCCTTCTGATGCTGGGCACCAGGGCTGGGGCAGCTCTGCAGGTGGGGTCTCACCTGAGCAAGGCAGAGCAGCAAAATCCCTCCCAAACCTCCTGACCCCACAGCTGCTGACTCAGCCAAACACCAAAAATACCTGTTTTTAACCCAGCCAGCTTTCCCTGGGGTCACCAGGAGGCCTCTCTGTGTGCCTGGCAGGTGCCGATCCCGGTGACGCCGCGGCTGGAGCCGCTGGCCGTGCTGGCGGACGAGGCGGCCGTGGCGGCGTGGCGGAACCAGGGCCTGCCGGCCGACCGCACGTCCAGCGAGAACGCCGCCATCCTGAGCTGCTGCCAGCGCTGGCCCCTGCTGGTGGATCCCCAGCTCCAGGGCAGCAAGTGGATCAAAAGCGCGCACGGAGAAGGGCTCCGCGTCATCCGAGCGGGGCAGAAAGGGTAACTGTTGAGGAGAAAATGCGGGTGAACCCGAGATGGGAAGAAATGATGATGTCTGGTTCCAGTTCAGAAGGCTGAATGATTTCTTTATTATATCTATATTATAATACATTAATATACTATTTAAAGAGGAATACTAAAACTACATACTACATTTCTAACTACCATATCTAACTACTGCCTCTAACTCGTCACCCTCTCCCCTGAGAGAGTCCAGACACAGGTGAATGTGATTGGCCATCAGGGCCAAACAATCCTCACCAGTATCCAATTAACCAATGATTCCAGGTAAACAATTCTCCAATGCATTCCACATGGGAGAAACAAGGGACAGAAATAGAAATTGTTTTCTTTTTCTTCCCTCTCTGCTCCTCTACGGAAAATTTCCTGAGAGAGAGAAGAATGTGCTTGCCACAGATAACGTCATCCTTCTCTGGAAGGNTGGTGCAGATGGCATGCTGAAGCAGTGATAAGATAGCAATAAAACAAGAAGCTGAAGACTGAAAAAGTCCTGTGCATCTCCTTTTCCTGACACAGAACTGCTCCAGGAGGGTTTCCCCTGCCAGGGGAGCCCCCAGGGAGTGGTCCAAGGTGGGGCCCACAAAGCCACAGAGGGACTGCTGGCGTTGCTGAGAGTAGGGTGGTTGTGGCTGTGGGGATGAGCTGGATGAGGAGGTGCCCTGCTCTGAGACTGGCTGTGAAGTGTACCCCCAGGGTGAATGAGTAGGCTTGTGGTTTTGGTTAGAAGGAGGGCTGGGGTCAGTGGTGTTGGGGTGTGCCAGCAGCTCTGTGGCCACAGAGAGCAGGCACAGACTGTCCCAGGCATTGTCCTGGGCAAGGCTGTGAGAAGATCAGAGGAAAGAATGAGAAACAATTCTGATCTCACTTGTTGCACCTGCTGTTGTGCACATGTGGAACGTGCCATGGAGGTTTGTTTACCAAAGGGTGATTTCTTAATTGGACACTGGATGGAGTTTGGATGGATTGACCAATGAGGTCAAAGCTGTATCAGACTGACTGTAAGAATTACTGAGTTTCTTAATAAGGATAGTATAGTATAGTATAGGATGATATAATAAAGCAATGGATCAGCCTTCTGCAATCACAGAGTCAGTGCTAATTATTCCCCAGCTGAGGGCCTGCAGCAACAGTTGGAGTGCCTTTGGCAGCCTTAGCGGGTGGCCTAGGGAGGCAGAGGTTGGTTTTGCAGGCATGTGAGGAGTGTGGCAAGTCACAGGGGGAAGGCTAAGCTAGGTTCATGGGCAGTTGGGTGGTTGGGGTAAATGTGTTTGGTAACAGGATGAATAGATTGATTAGTAGGAGTGCCAGGCAGTGAGCGTGGGATGTGCCTGCCCAGGGTGTTTGGTGAGCACGGGGCACTCAGCTGCACTGAGCCAGTCACACTGAGGGAAACCTGCCACTGTATCTGCTCATTATCTGCTTGTTCATTACCAAGATGATAGATTTCTTATTAAATCAAGGGTCTGTTTAGTGCTTGCCTCAGTTACCATAGAAACTCCTCTGAAGCTGGTGATGGAGTGAGCTGAGGCTGAGTATGTTTTATTCCCAGCCTGGCTTGTGTTGGAAGGGGCCTTAAAGATCATCCAGTTCCACCCCTGCTGTGGGCAGGGACACCTTCCACTATCCCAAGGTGCTCCAAGCCCTGTCCAACCTGGCCTTGAACATTTCCAGGGATGGAGCAGCCACAGCTGCTCTGGACAACAGGCCTGTGTAGAGCTGTGACATCCTCACACCTCGTTGTAGGTGTCACCTTCTGGTTTAGCTTCATCCAGGAGAATGACCAGGGCTTCCTACCTCTTGGAGGAAGAGAGGGCTTGGGTATGGAGAGGTCACCATGTGCACTGGGCACAGGCTTCCATTTCCTTGTGAGGAAAGAAGGTGTCCTAAGCATGACGCTAAACTCTGCACAAAACAGAGCTGAAAGCTGCTCTTCATCCTTGCTTTAAGATGAACTGCACCAGTGGGCTCTGGAGGAAACAAAGTATGTGCTGAAAATACCTCCAGGCTGTGCCAGCTTTGCTCATGGCTGCCCTGGGACAGACTCACTGCTCACTCTTGTCCTTGGCAGGTCTGGGGCCTCATTCTCTCTGTGGGACAGCCAGGACTCTCTCTGTCAGTGCCGCTTTCTGCACCAGGCACTGGCACCAGCTTAGCCCTCTTCCTCTCTCCAAATGCTGGCACCCACCTGGTCCCCTCTGTCCCTCTTCACTGCCAGTGTCACATCCTGCTCTGCTGCAGGAGGCACCAGTGCTGTTTCCCACAGGTACCTGGACACACTGGAACAAGCCCTGGCTGCTGGAGACCTGGTTTTGATTGAGAACCTGGAGGAATCCGTGGATCCAGTGCTGGGGCCCTTACTGGGGCGAGAAACAATCAAGAAAGGCAGGTGAGCCTGGGGGGTTTGGGGACACGTGTGCATGGGGGCTGGGGGCTGCTGTGCTCTCTGTTCCTGCCCTCAGACCGTGGGTGGTCACATCCAGCAGCATTAACACCCTGCCTTCAGCAGTGAGGGTGTTTTTAATCAGGCAATCACAGGTAATTCAGCCATAGGATGGCTTGGAAATCAACCTGCATTTCTCATTTCATTTCACAGCGTCATTCAAACCTCGTGTGAAAGAGAGACCTGTAATTCTCCCATTGTACACTGACCTTGGGGTCTGTAATTGGCTGTTCTGACACCAAATTATTACCAAAATAGCTGCTGCTGTGTTGTGAAGTAAAAGTAGCCTTGAATTTTAGCAAACACTGCACAATGTTTAGAAATGCAGCTACAGATTTCAGCATCAAGTGTTTCTTAATGAGGTCAAGTTCTCATGGCAGCTGCTGGTCACCTCCAGCTGAGAGGAGATCAGCAAGGGAGCTCTTTTCCCTTAAGTTCTTTGAGGATTATTTCCCTGCTAGCCTAAAACATCCCACGCTGTTGTAAACTGGTGGGCAAGGCAAGCTGTCTGCAAAGTTTGCTGGGGAAAACATCCTGGGAAGGGTGGCTGAGCATGGGTTTGGCTGCAGGATGGAGGATGGAGGAGCAGGATTGGCCCCAGGGCAGGATTGAAATGTTTGGAGGATGTTGAGAAGGGGGTGCAGCAGGGAGGGTGGCAAATCTGAGCCCCCCTCCAGTGGAACACTCAGGCATCCCCTTTTGTGCATGTCTGTTCTCAAATCTCCCTGTGAAATCATGGCTTTGCTCACAAAGGGAAAATAAGTCATAATTCACAAAGAAAATCCCTGGGTTTCCAGGCCAGACTCCAGGCAGATGCAGCCTGGAAGGGGCTCTGAGGTCTCTGCACAACCTTCTCCTCTCCAGGCTGGACAATCCCAGCTCTCCCAGCCTGGCTCCACAGGGGAGGTGCTTCAGTCCCTTTGTCAACTTCCAGGTCTCCTCTGGAGCTGCTCCAACAGCTCCTGGTCCTCCTGATGCTGGGGACAGCAAAACTGGGCACTGTTCCAGGTGGGGTCTCCCCAGAGGCAGAATCCCCTCCTGGCCCTGCTGCCCACACTCCTTGGGATGCAGCCCAGGGCATTGTTGGATTTCTGGGCTGGGTTAAACTTGGGTTCGGTGAATGTTAGAATCTCCTGGGGTCTCTGTGAGCTTTAGACTGCACGTCAGAAGTGCAGAGCAGGAGGATGCTGGGTTTTCCTGGCTGATGTCACCTCCTGGGAATGGCAGCCACCACTCTCCACATGTGGCTTCACGTGTCAAGCTCAGTGCAGCTGCAGAGCTGGCCTGCTCAGAGCGAACACACTGGGTAATTTTAGCTGTGACCAGTGAAAAGCTCGAGGCTGAGAGTCTTTTCCTCCCTGCAACTCCAGTTTTAGGCAGAATTCAGCCTCTGCCCAAAGCCAGGAGAGTTCATGTTTGGACTGGTTGTGCCACTGCTGGAAAATCTGAGCCTCCTTAAACAGGATCCAAAATTCAGGAGAGACTCTCTGGGGTTTTCACCTTAAATCAGAATTGATTTAAGTGTGCCCAGTATGAAACACTTTGCTTAAACCATGATTTTTGTGAGGAGTGCCAAGTATCTGGTGCTGCCACTGACTGAGACCACCCCGCGTGCTGTGGTGACAGCTCCTGGCTGACACTCCTTCTGCTGAAATCCCAGGTACATCAAGATTGGGGACAAGGAGTGTGCCTTGCACCCTGCCTTCCGTCTGATCCTGCACACCAAGCTGGCAAACCCCCACTTCCAGCCCGAGCTGCAGGCCCAGTGCACCCTCATCAACTTCTCCGTCACCCGCGACGGCCTCGAGGAGCAGCTGCTGGCGGCCGTGGTGCGCCTGGAGAGACCTGACCTGGAGGAGTTGAAGGTCAGCACCTGGGAATTGTCTCTGGGAGCAAGCACAAATCATCATCAGCATCATTATTATACTTATAATTTAATAATTATAAGTATTGTTATTGATATTGTTGTTAATATTGTTGTTATTATTGTTGTTGTTGGTCTACACTGAGAGACCTGACCTGGAGGAGTTGAAGGTCAGCACCTGGGAATTGTCACTGGGAGCAAGTGACAATCATCATTATCATAATTCATTTTTTATTTTTATTTTTATTATTGGTATTTTTTAATTTTTATTTTACTTTTAACAAACAGCATTTCACATGCCAGCTTGCAGATGTTGCTGAGCTCCTCACAAAATCAGATTTCCCTTGTATAACAAACATTGAGGGTTTTCTTTTTCCTTCAGCCTTCTCTTTTCTTGGTATTTTGAGAACCCGTGTACTTAATTTTCAAGTTTTTTCTCCCCAAAATTCCTCCTCCTCTTGTGACTGAAAGCTGAGTTTCTCATTACCTCAGTTTTTTTCTGGACTTCACAGATTTAATTTTGGAAGCAGGATCAATCTCGCTTAATTTTCAGCATTTGTGGTCTGTAAATATTGTGAGGCTGGCAATGATATTTTTCTCTTCTGGTTCTTCCTCCCACTTTGTAACAGGCCAAAATATTTTCTCTCTCTCTTAATAAGTACGGCTTTAATTTCAAGGCAATTTTATAAAGAAAATCCTGCCTTCTGACGAGACCTTTAACAGTGTAACAAAAATGAATAATCCTAAATATTTTCTGAGAGTGGGAATAAATTTACTGCACGTGCTCACTCATGTTCTGCCTGGCCCAGGCTGGAACTGCCTCTCTTTTCCCAGCTTTATCCCAGTGAGGCACTGGTGCCAGTGGGACCCCGAGGCCAGGATACAAATGGGAGCAGGGCAGGAGAGGCCGTGGCTCTGCCCTCAGCTGTGAGCCTGAGATCTCCTCACACTCACTGGCACCCAAAGGACTTCACTGCTGGCTTTGCCATCAGGTTTTAACCCCGTGCTCCCCATTGCTGGAGTGACTGGTGTGGGCTGGAGTGGTGGGAGCAGAGGTTCAGCAGGAGGGGTGAGGAGCAGCTGGGACTCTCCAGGCTGGCTTGACCCCAAGAAATGAGCTACAAAGACACAGGATATGTGTTTGAGATGGGGATAAAGGCCTTCCTGATTCATTTCCAGTGTTTTCCTACATTTCTAGCAAAAGGGCTCAGTGCTCCTGGTGCTCTCTGTGCTGTTCCAGGTTCCTCTGAGCTGCTGGCTTGTTGGATAAGGAGTGATCCCAGATCCCAGAACTCTGTCCATTCCCAGCAGAGCAGGAATCAGCACTCCTGGGCTATGGCAGTTGTCAGGGGAAGCCTGTTCCCATGTGAAGCTGATTCATCCTTACTTTACTATCAGTGTTACAATGCCTGACTGGTGGGAATGATGTGTAGGAACTCCATGATATTAGAAGGCTAATTAATTATTTTATTAAACTCTATTACACTATATTACACAAATAAGAACTATATCACTACCAGAAAAACTCGTGACTCCGTCTGTTGAGAGTCTTGACACAGCTGTGTCTTAATTGGTCAATCAATCCAAAACACAATAACTAGTGTCCAATTAACAAATCACTCTAAACAATCTCATAACACATTCCACATGTGCACAACAATGAGCAGCAGTAAGTGAGATAAGAATTGTTTTGATCATTCTTTGTTTCTCTCAGATCTTCTCTCAGGAAGAATCCTGAGAAAGCTGAGTCTCTCTCTGTTCAGAGGACATGTGAATGCCACACTTTACCACATCCTTTATGGCTAAAGCTTCCTGGATTTCTTATTTGCAGTCAGATCTCACAAAGCAACAGAATGGATTCAAGATCACCTTGAAGACGTTGGAGGACAACTTGCTCTCTTGGCTGTCATCAGCATCTGGGAATTTCCTGGGAGACACAGCGTTGGTGGAGAACCTGGAGACCACTAAAAGGACAGCTGCAGAGATTGTGGAGAAGGTACAAAGACAGGGATAGCCTGGAGAAAAGCATGTCTGTGGTCCTTTAATGATTTCTGGGTGGAATGTAACCTCTGCTCTGCCCATCTCTGCTCTGTCTGCTGAGCAGGGAGTAGAAATTGATTTAAATTGTAAATGCTCTCCATTCTGGAGAGCTCCAGGCCATTTAGTTCTTTGGAGCTTTTTTTGTGTTAAATGACCTATTTAAGACCAAGAGAAAACATTGCTGCCTGATGTAAAGACAATAAAATTTACACACTGTATCAAGGCAGCTTTAAACTGTTCCAGCATAATCCTGGCTCCATCACACTGCCTCACTTAGGCTGGGTTTTAGTACTGACCAGGGACTGGAGTCTGGGGAGTTTGTGATCTCGAGTAAATCTGAAAGAACTCAGGTATTTCATACCCTTCCATTCCTCAGAGAATAAATCAGCATTTGTGTGAGAACTGCCACCTGCCCCGCTGCCCTTGCTGGCTGCATGGGCTTAGGTTAATGCCCAGAGGTTTTTCCTGGCCACCGAGGGAACTTGGGAAGTGTGGCTCCTGTGCCAGGATTGTCCCAGGCCTCTGGGACATTCAGTGGGGACATTCAGCTGCTTCCCTGTGCAGTCCCCCCCTCTCCAGAGCCTGCATTGCCCTCCCCCAGCCACTGGCCCATCTTCTGCCTGGCCCAGGCTGGAACTGCCTCTCTCTTCCCAGCCAGGGACCAAGACACTGAGTGATCCTCCTCCACGTTAAAAATCAGAATTATTTTCCATTCATGGTGCATCAGGTGCCTTCATCTCCCTGTTTCTTGAACCCCCAGAAGAGGTGTTGAAGGGTTGGCATCTCCCCCTTGAAGTAGGTGTTTTGGAAGTGCTTCACCCTCCAAACCAGCTGTGCTGTACACAGCTGGTATCGTAATACAGTTATAATAAAGAAACCATTCAGCTTTCTGAACTAGAGTCAACATCATCTCTTCCCATCTCGGGTTCACCTGCATTTTTCCCTGCCACAGTAGTAAGTTAAGATAAGAATTGTTTCTCATTCTCTGATCTTCTCCCAGCCTTCTCCCAGCATGATACCTGGGAAAGTTGTGTTTCTCTCTGTGGCCAGAGAGCTGCTGCCACACGTGCCCCCTGTGCCAGGGCTGCAGGCACTGCACAGGGCTGTTGTGAGGGGACTTGTGCTGTGTTTCCCTGCAGGTGCAGCAGTTCAAGGTGACAGAAGGCAGGATTAACGAGGCCAGGGAGCAGTACAGGCCCACGGCCAGCCGCGCCGCCATGCTCTACTTCACCATGAACGAGCTGCACGCCGTCCACCCCATGTACCAGTTCTCCCTCAAGGTACCTGCCCTCTCCTTCTGGGCTCCATAAAATCAGAATTGCACTCACAATGTCACAGAATCACACAGGGTTGGGGTTGGAAGCAGTTTAAAGCCCTTCCTGTTCCACCCCTTCCCGTTCCACCCTTTCCTGTTCCACCCCTTCCTGTTCCTGCACATGCAGCCTTTGCATTGCTAAGCAGGGCTTGGGCTTTATGCTCTTGTTAATTTTCTTTTTCCAGTTGCATTTGATCATTTGCTTGTGCTTTTAATTTGGATGACTCTGAGAGGTTTTTGTCTTTTCTCATTTAGAACAGGAATTTAAAACCCCATCCTGTTCCACACCTTCCTGTTCCACACCTTCCGCCATCCCAGGTTGCTCCAAGCCCCGTCTAGAAAAAGTTACAGCTTTAATATTCTGTGAAATGCAAAACTTTTCTTTTTTGTCGTATAAGAAAGGTATTTTGGGGTACAGAGGGTTAAATGGGCATCCTGGTGTACAGCTTCTTCCACACGATTTCTTACCTTGACAAGTGACCTGGAAAAAGGAATTGAGGAGAGACTACAAAATGTTGAGGCTCATCCACAAAGAAGCTTTTCCTTTTGATAGCTACGACTCGTTTGTTGAAGTAATTTTATCAGGGAAAAATGTACAGAATATCTTTTGTGCCTTTTGAAAGATTCATCCCTCTCACATACATAATAGATACAGGGGTTCCTGAGGTTTCACCTTTAATCTGTGTCTCCTGTGGTTTAGTTTGTTTTATGCTTTCCAGTGAACATTAGCAGCGTGTATAAATACATGGGAAATTATTGGGGGAAATGTTTTTATCTAATAAATTTTGATGGCAGATCATAAAACATTGTGTAAAGATGCACAGGGATGATTTTAGAATACTTGCCACACAGCTGGGAGCCCATTATAAATTAGAACACAAAGATTTATGTGCTGCTCTGCAGCACGTTTTAACACAATTTAAAGAAACGTTAAGCAGGAAAATGCATTCTGCAATTATTTAATAATGCATTCAGTATCAGTGTTACTTTAATTTGTTGAGGCATCATTTTTCCTTTGTAGAACCCTAAAAATAAGGCTGCCAGCATGGTCATGCCTTGTCCAGTTGGTGCCATCAGTGTGTATTGCCCTGGTTATTTCCTTTAGCTGGGCCCAGCACATGCAGCCTGTGCATTGCTAAGCAGGGCTTGGGCTTTATGCTCTTGTTAATTTTCTTTTTCCAGTTGCATTTGATCATTTGCTTGTGCTTTTAATTTGGATGACTCTGAGAGTTTTTTGTCTTTTCTCATTTAGATCAGAAATGTTGTTGCAATAATCCTTAACCTCTTATATAAGAGGGTTGTTCTCAATGCAGACCCCACCCTTGAGGGGACTTCAACAACTCCTTCAGCTCACTGCTCCCTGCCCTCCTCAGCCAGTCCTCTGCTGGATCGAGACAGTAAAACACTCATAGGATTTTAAAATTTTATTTATTTATTAATGATTTTAAAATTATTTTTATTTTTGTTTATTTATTTTGAGGAATTGCTCTTCTCTGAGCTGAAATATTTGTGCAGTGGGAGATGTGCTTTCCTCCTCTGCTCCACTCTGCTAAGACCCCAGCTGGAGCAGTGTCCAGCTCTGGGGTCCTCAGCACAGGAAAGGTGTGGACATGACTGAGCAGATCCAGAAGAGGCAACAGATATGGTTCAAGAGCCCCTCTATGGAGCCAGCTGGGAGAGCTGCAGAAAACTACATGGAGAGCCCAGAGCCCCTTCCAGGGCCTGAAGGGGCTCCAGGAGAGCTGGAGAAGGGCTGGGGACAAGGGATGGANGGTCATGCCTTGTCCAGTTGGTGCCATCAGTGTGTATTGCCCTGGTTATTTCCTTTAGCTGGGCCCAGCACATGCAGCCTTTGCATTGCTAAGCAGGGCTTGGGCTTTATGCTCTTGTTAATTTTCTTTTTCCAGTTGCATTTGATCATTTGCTTGTGCTTTTAATTTGGATGACTCTGAGAGTTTTTTGTCTTTTCTCATTTAGATCAGAAATGTTGTTGCAATAATCCTTAACCTCTTATATAAGAGGGTTGTTCTCAATGCAGACCCCACCCTTGAGGGGACTTCAACAACTCCTTCAGCTCACTGCTCCCTGCCCTCCTCAGCCAGTCCTCTGCTGGATCGAGACNTGCTTGTGTTGGAGTTTTTCCCCATGGAAACCGCTCTGGAGTCTGTTTCCTCTGGAGTCTGTTTCCTCTGGGAACTCCACTCTCTGCTGGCTCCATGTTTGCAGAGGAAGTGGCTGTGTCATCCCAACAGGAGCACACTGGGCACAGAAACACCTCCTGTACCCTTGTGTGGGAGTTCCCTGTGCCCTGTCTGTGTCCCAGGGGATGCCACCACTGCCAGGTGTCCCTGAGGAGCAGCCAGAGCCAGGGGCTGCTCGGTCTCTGTGTTCTCTGCAAGGCAGGACCTGAGCTGGCATCACTGTGGCACCTCAGGGGCACCCAGGGCCGTGCAAAGGGCATCTCCCACTCCCCCTTCCCGCTGTGTCTCCCCTCCCAGGCGTTCCACGTGGTGTTCCAGAAGGCCATGGAGAGGGCAGCCCCTGCTGAGAGCCTGGCAGGGCGGGTGCTGAGCCTCACGGACAGCATCACCTTCTCCGTGTTCCAGTACACGGCCCGGGGGCTCTTCGAGAGGGACAAACTGACCTTCAGTGCCCAGCTCACCTTCCAGGTACAGCACCACTGTCACTGGTCAGCACGAAACGAGCACACAGAAGTCTAATGGATCCTGAAGAGGGAAAAGAGAGCGTTTTATTTTTGACTCTGCAATTTATACAATTCTAAAGGTGACCGTGGATTGAAGGATGAAATTACCACCTCTCCAACCACACTGGTCAAAGCATTGGTCAATCATTCTTTCTCCACCCACAGAGAAGAATGTAAACTATTCTATTTATACATGATATTGTGTGGGAATCTGACTCTAAAATATGTAAACAGAACAGAAGGCTGAAGGAGTTTTGAGAGAACTTTAAAACTTTCAAAAGAACTATAAAAGAAAACTTAACACTTTTAAAAATCAGGGCAACACACCATCCCGGGCACCTTGTGTGCCAGGCTTCACTGCCAGAGCAGCCCATGCAGGAGCTCAGGGCTTGATTGTCTTCTCTGCCTCTCTGGGAATCACAGAATCTTTCAGGCTGGAAAAGCCCTCCCAGACCACTGAGCCCACCCTGATCCCCACCTTGTCCCCAGCCCAGAGCACTCAGTGCCACCTCCAGCCCTTCCTTGGGCACCTCCAGGATGGGCACCCCAACCCTCCCTGGGCAGTTCCAGTCCCTGAGCACCCTTTCCATGGGGAAATTCCTGCTGCTGCCCACCCTGAGCCTGCCCTGGCGCAGCCTGAGGCCGTTCCCTCTCCTCCTGTCCCTGTTCCCTGGAGCAGAGCCCGACCCCCCCGGCTGTCCCCTCCTGTCAGGAGCTGTGCAGAGCCACAAGGTCCCCCCTGAGCCTCCTTTTCTCCAGGCTGAGCCCCCTTCCAGCTCCCTCAGCTGCTCCTCACAGGATTTAGTCCTGCCAATAACAGGCACAGATGCTGTGTTGGATTTGAATTAGCTGACAAAAGTTATTTGAGAAATTCCTGCTTGCAGGACCAGCAGAAAATGGCAAAGGAAACTGGCCTGGAAGGCCTCTTGCACTGAACCTAAAGAAGTGCCTGCTGCAGAGCTGCTGTCCCATGTCCACAGTGTTTGTATAATTCTTATTTTTTTGTCCAGTCTGGCTCTGCTGCCAGGGCCTTCTCCTCAGGGTGCTCTCCACCCATGTGGAACTCAGCCTTTACCACACATTTTTCCCAACTTTTTTCCTGTCCTCTTGCCAATCTCCACACTCATTCCTGGTCCTCTTTTGGGACACCCAGAGCACCTACATGGTGTGTCCATCACAGCTCTCCAGCACAGGGCACGCTGTACATTTCAGCCACACGTTTTTCAAGCACGTTAATTGAATAAATAATCTGCTGGAGTTTGTTGCTGCTCTGCATCCTGGCTGCTCTAGGAGATCTTGTTTGTTTGGAATTACAGATACTTCTGATGAATAAAGAAATCAACCCAGCAGAGCTGGATTTCCTGCTCAGATACCCAGCACAGCCCGGAGTCACGAGCCCTGTGGAGTTCCTGTCTGACCATTCCTGGGGAGGAATCAAGGTACCTGATCCACAGGGAATCAGCTCCCCTTATCTCCTCTAAAAACCCTTCAGAGGGTGCTTGTGGCATTTGGTGGACAAAGGTCTGCCTTTGAGGGCAGCACAAAAAGGCCACAGCCATGGAGAGTTCTGCAGGTCCAACACTGATTTTGAGGGCTCTCCCTGTGCTCTCATGTGTGTCTCCAGGAAGATGGTTCTTCCCTCTGAGATTTAGGTTTCTCCCTGTTAGACCAGACTGAGAATACCCTCAGGGGTTTGTGGCTGTGGTTTGTAAAGGACATGGAGATGCCCCTGTGTTTGGGAAGAAGTGGGAATTTCTGCAGGGATCTGCTGGGGTTGGAGCTGTGACAGCTGCCAGACCTGCAGGGAAATTCTGTCGGGGAAATGGGCAGGTCTGGCACCAGCCACGTGTTTGGAGTGAGGAGGGAGGAAAAGCACCCCAAAAAGATGAGAATTATCCCATACTTGCTCCTCTTTGTCAACAAATGTGAATTGTGCTGGCTTTGGACCTGATTTATCAGGGTGGGGCTTGTTTTCTGAAAAGGACCCAAATATTCTCCACCTTGGGCCTGTTCATTCCCACCTTGCTGGAGCTGGGATTGTGTCTCTTGTCTGGCTGTGGTGCTGATCAGTCTCTGGCACCTGTGGTGATGTGAGAATGAGTTTTATTTACAGCATGTTTTCTCTGGGGGATTTGAGGACACGGGTTAGTGCTGGTTGGACGTGGTGACCTTGGAGGTCGTTTCCAACCTTGGTGATTGTGTGAGTCTCTGACTCCTGCCCCAGGATGCCTGCAGCTGGTACATTCCCCAAACACACACCTGCTGGCTTTGCACTGCGTTTTCCTTGTGAGCTCACCCCTGCTGGGCTGCCAGTCCCCCTCCATGGGGCTGAAATGGCCTTTCCTGTTCCCTCTGTGGTTCCTTCACCATGAGCCCTTCCCACTCAGCTTCCTCTTCCTCACTGCAGGATTTTGTGGCTGAGGTGGAGTCTGTGGTGCCCACAAGTGCTGCTGTGCATGGGAAGGTTTCCAGGTGTGCTGCACACCTCAGGTGTCCTCAGCCTGCACTCGATGGCCCCAGGAGCTGCACAAGAGCCACTGCCCAGTAATCTGCACTAATTTAATGAATTTCAGGGCTTTCTGATAGTGAATTCTGCATTATCAGATACCAAATACCCTTCAGATTGTCTTTTGTAATGACTGTACTATTGATTTTGCTACAAATAATATGGTTGGTGTCAGCTTTTACTGGTGTTTGTGTTGATGTCTGTTGGTTTATTAACCTCTGAGGTTTTGGCAATTCTAGTTACTTGAGGCATGGGTTTAGTAAAATCATATTTTGTCACAGGCTGCTCTAATTAGGTTAATTAGTCATGGATTCTACACAGTTTATTAGCAGGCTAAAATCTCCTTTTCTTATATCAAGAAGATTAAATGCTATAATAAATTGTTTCTTCAACAAAGCTTGAACAAAGTACACTTCAGATTTATATTTCAAATTCAAAGTGAAATTTAGCATTCTGCTGATTTTTCACAGAAAAATTGCAAATGCTCCAGCCCAAAGGACTCCTTTTGCCAGGGGGTTCTGGCCAAGATAGTGCCAAAAGAAATCAATATTGATATTTGTGGCCCATTCTGAGCCTCCCACTTTGGGCACATTAACTTCCAAGGAAACCTCATTAAATGTTGAGGGCTCTGGGCATGCAACTGGCCTTGTGTGACTTGACTTATTATTTATTGTTGGGGGTTGATTAATAATATATAGAGGCCAATAATCCTTTGCAGTTGCTTGGCTCTTTGCAGCTCGTGGTGCTGGAGCATCTCATCTAGGAAACACTCATTTATGATTTAGTTTTCCAGCTTCTTTCAAGTTCAGCACAAAGTTTCACAGAGCCTTTTGCTGTAACCTGTGTGCCAGGGAAGTTTGGTATTCACCCCTGGATGAAGAAACTCACAGCCCTGGCCAGAAGGAGGTGGTTTGTAGGGAAAGATAATAGCTTTAATTATATCTGCTGAGAGACCTGGGAAAATAGGCACATTTCAGGCTCTTTGGTGCTTCTTTAAAGCTGAAACAGGAATTGAATTCAGGCTAAAGGCTGAGAAAAGCTGCTCTGAGCTTGGCTAGGTTCTGTTCATCAGTCAGATGTGTGGGAGGGAATGGCACCTGTGGAGGAGCTTTGCCTGGCTCTGGAGCAGGGGAGGTGTTAGCAAAGGGCACAGTCATTGCCTCGGTGCCAATCCTGCCCCTGGGTTACTGAGCATTAGCTGAGAGCAGGAAGGGCACAGAATTGTGTCATTTAATTAAAGCAGTGCCTTTGCTGAGTCCCTGGCTTTGGTGCTCAGTGGAGCTGGTCATTTCAGTCCTAAGGCCTGTCATTTGCAGGGGTTTAGCAGTGATCCCTCGAGAAGGCAAAAGTGTTCTTTTGTTCCTATAATGAGGTTTTCTGTCTCTTTTCAATTTCCTTTATTGCAGCCTGTTGTGCTGTTCTCCCCCTCTGTGTTCCCAGAGTCTGCCTTGAAAGTTTTTATTTCTGTTGGTACTTCTGGAAACATTTTCTGTGTCCATGCACAGCTGGCCACGTTTCCTGGCTTGGCTGGTGGTTTCCTCACCAGTAAATGTGTGGACACACCTTAGAGCACAGTGCTGCTGCTGCTGGTGCTGTGGCCACAGCCAGGTGCAAATGCCATTTGGGAATTCTCGTTGTGTGGTTGAATTAGCACAGAATCCATGCAGAGATTGTCCTCTGGAGGGTGAGTATTCTCTGAATTCATCTCTGAGCTGATGCTCTGTGGTCCTTTGAACCTTGTGTGAAGGCAGGCTGCCCTGCTGAGCTGTTCTTGGTTATCCCCAGGGCAAGGACAGACAGCTCCTGTCATGGCTCTTCTCTGAGCATGATGTTGAAATGATACCATTTGCTTTTAGGGTCTTTTTTAGGGTCTTTGCTTGGTCTTTCAGACTGTATCCAGATTAAGCAGCAAGATGAGGCAGCAGTTGTTTGCTGCCCTGGCAGCACAGTGAAACTGCCCTGAGCTCCCAAAGCAGAGCCACCTCAGCTCCCTGGGCAGCCCTGCAGTGTCCTGCCCTGGCTCATGCCCAGCCATCTCCTGAGAGCAGGAGAGTTCACCAAAGCCAGAGGTGAGCCAGCAGGACACTGGCAAATTGTGTGGCTCACCCTGAGCTGTGCCTGACACCTCCTGGAGGCACAGACTGAGGAGCAGATCAGCAGGGAGGGAGCAGCACCCTCCCCTGGCTGTGCTGGGCTCTGAGACCCAGGCAGACACGTAGGAGCACNTCAGAGGGGGATTACCTTCAGCCAGCCATACCATTGTTTTCCAGCTGTTCAGTAACTAAGGCTTGGTATCTCAAAGCTTGCTTTCATTTCAATCTCATTTATAGTTTCATATTCTCAAAATCTTTTGCCAGGCAATCATATTTATAAGGCTTTCCTGTTTCATCTTCCCCAACAAGAAACTCCTTCAGCCTGTGGTCTGACCCAGCCTTACTCTGGAGCAGCCCTGTGGGTGTGGGTTTAGGCCTGAGTTTAGACCCTGTGCCCATCAGTGGCTCAGGCACAGCCTCACACAGGGCACAGTCACCAGGCTGGTGTTCCAGGGTGCAGCAGAGCCCTGGCTCTGTGCCTGGCACAGACCCCCTGAGCATCCCCTGGGCTGCTGGGCTCTTCTCCAGCTTCCCCACTGGCTGTGCCCTCGTGGTCTTCAAAACCAAAACTTTTTGGTTTTGGCCAAAAGCAGGAGGTGAGGGTTGTTCTGAGGTTGTTCCCTGGGACCCCAGCATGCCGAGTGCTCCCAGCTCCAGCTCCTCCACGTTGCCCTGTGGCTCCCCGTGGTGCACGTGGCTGTCCCCGTGTCCGGCTGTTGCCAGGAGCCTCCCTGGCTCCTGGGAACTGGAAATGTGCATTTCCCCAGCCTGATTTCCTTTGTGATATTTCCTGCAGTGCCTCTTCAGTGCTGAATGCAGATGTGTCCCACGGGATAAGTGCAGGGAGTTAATGCACAGCAGGAGTACACCTGGCCAGCCTGGATTACTTCTTATCCCAATCATTTCCCTCATCTTTTTCTGAAGAGGAAGAATTTTCATTATGTAGATATGAAAACGCCACTGAAAGGGCATTGTTTAATAAATGTGATGTTGAATAATGAGCTCTAAATACTGAATTCAGCTTTCGAGGAGGAGAACAGCCCTAGACAAAGTCGTATATTAACTCCATATTTATAATTTTGCAGAATGCAGATGATAAGATTGCGTATGTGGCTTATGAGATAAAATACTGAATCATATATTTTGCATCTAAGAAAACTGGATTTTTTTTTTTTTTTTGGACAAAAGAACAAAAATCGCTCTTCCAACTTTCACTTCTTGCACTTTTTAGATGAGGAAATTTTTCATTCTTCTCCAAGATTCATTGTGGCACAATCTGCTGCATACATTGTGCTCTCTGTGCATATGCAATGTCCTTTGATCAGGCTGGTCAGACAGGGAAGGCTCCCAGCTCACAGCTTCCCTCCTACTTTCAGAATTATTATTATGCCAGAAAATCATAGTCTTAATTAAATATCTTCCATTAACTCAGTTCTTCAGATGTACAGCCTTTTAGAGCATCTTTGATAGAAAACATTGATTGTGACACTTCAATGGGCATTTATCCACTCTCATCTAGAAGTTTCCTAAGGACATTCTTCTGTCCTCTGTATCAAGTCTCAGAGAAATATTCCCAATGTCTCACAGAAATGCTACTTGAGAAGGTTTTACCTTTTTTTTCCCCCTTTTCTTTTCTAACCTGCTGGCTAACGATCTGATGCTTATCTGAAATATGGCAGAGATTGTGATCGCATCAAATATTTAAGGACGCACTTTGTCGCTTTGATTGCCGAGTGGAAATTGAGTTTTTCTGGATGCCCCAAGCCTCTGTCTTTCCCTCTCAATCCTCCCTGATACAAAGCCTGCTGTCAGCTGAGCATTTGGAGTGTAAAAGCCTCTTCACCCTCTAAATGGGAGGAAAGGGGAGAAATGGCTTCATCCTGCCCTTGGGTCACACCAACCCAGGCTGGGGCAGAGGGGCTGGAAAACTGGGAAAGGCCCTGGGGGTGCTGGAGACAGAGGCTGTACCTGAATCCAGGTGTGCCTGCGTGGGCAAGAGGCCAGTGGCACCTGGGCTGTGGCAGCAGGGCCAGGGCAGTGCCTGTCCCCTGTGCTGGCACTGCTGGGGCACCTCCAGTGCTGGGGACAGCTCTGGGACTGGAAGGACATTGAGGGGCTGGAGCGTGTCCAGGGAAGGAATGGAGCTGGAAAGGGGCTCAGCCTGGAGAAAAGGAGGCTCAGGGGGGACCTTGTGGCTCTGCACAGCTCCTGGCAGGAGGGGACAGCCGGGGGGGTCGGGCTCTGCTCCCAGGGGACAAGGACAGGAGGAGAGGGAACGGCCATGTGGATGTGGCATTTGAGGACCTGGTCATCTTAGATGTCCTTTTTAATCTAAACAATTCTCTGATTCAGTGCTGAGGGACCTGTTGGAGCTCCTCATTGTGTGACAGAGCCCTCTCCCTGTTTCCTTTCCCTGGCTGTGGTGGTTCACATGAGGAGCTGTGGAGATGGCAGACCCAGTGCTCAGCTCAACTCTGACCTCTGGAACCCTGGGGTAAAACCAGAGCTTTCCCTGGGTTGGGGAATGTGAGATGGCCTTTTTTGGAGGCTCTCATGGCCTGTATTTCATTCCCACAATGTGAGCACAGAGCATCAGTGGACCCTAGTACCCCAACAGGAGCCCTGGGGCCACCCTCTGCCCTTCACTCAGACATCTGAAAACACAACTGTGAGAAGAGACTGAGGAGAGGGAAGGGGGAAAAGTTCTGTCTGAGGACATCAAGACTGAGAGGCCAGGAGGGTCTGATCTCCAGGAGTGTCCTGTGGAAGGGAAAAAGCAGTTGGCTCCCTGTGTCAGTAAAGAGAATAGATATGCAGGAAATATTCACAGCAGGCAGTGGACCTTGAGAGCTTTCCAGCAGGGGACACCTGGAACAGCTGCTCCAGCTGAATTCTTGCAGACAGTGGGACCTTTTGCTGTGTGTTGGCCCATCTGGGATTTATAACAACCAAATCCAGGAAAGTTTTCAGAAATACACAACTACCACCTTTCAGCTGCCCTCGGGGACCCACGCCCAGCTTCTGGTTCTGGCTGTGCGTCCCTGATTGCTGAGAGGCATCCAAGAGTGGAGAGGAACAATGGAAAGCGTGGCTTGGGAGAACAGCCTGACTGTGCAAGGCCCGTTCTCAAACCCACTTGAACAACCTTTTTAGAAAATGCAGGGAAAATGTCAACATGAACCCATCTGGGAAACATCTCAAGCAAAATGAGGAAAACATGGTGGGTGGCTGTAAGCAATGGGAACCCAGAGATTGTGACTAAGTCTCATTTCTCTTACTGACCTTTCCCATCAAGTGGAGCTGGCTCTAAGAACACACTGGTAGGAAGGAGATGAGTGCTGAAGCCATTTTTCCCTAATTTCTGATATTTCACTGGAAATTTTCTGAGGAAGGGTGCTGAGATCTGACGCATCGCTCATCAGACTGCTTGTGGTGTCCACCCTGCATGTTGTGATGCCCTGGGACCCTGCAGATAAACAGGGTGGGCTTGCACAGTGATGTGCTGAGGCTCTGCACACCTTCTGTCCCCATTAAAATGTAGAAGCAGCAAGGAGGAGTTTGAAGGGAGACATACAGTGCCTTGAGCTTGTCAGTCAGCTTTTATGAAAGAAATAAGGAGGGTTAAAATAACATTTTTTGTGTTGAAAGTTGATTGAAGCTTGGCAAACCCCATCAAATCTTTATTTTCACCTTGGTAGAGATTTTTCTTATGAGTTAAATTATTCAGGTAGGGCAGCTAAAGAGAAAATAACACCTTCAGTGTATGAATAATACAACCCAAAACCTAGGATGGGAGAGATTGTAAATAATCCATCATCTGCTACATTAATTCCTCTAGTTAACAGTAGTATTTAAATGGAGCAATTCATCTGCCTGTACGTCTTTTTCCTGAATGATCCAATCTATCAATTGAGGCCAGGTGCAGCTCTGGCTTTGCCATTCTTCCAGGAGCTGTCATTTTCCAGCTGTGGGGATGCTGCTTTTCCTAAAGACTCCTGGGCCAGCTGCAGAAAATGAAAGAAAGGAATTATGAATATTAGCTGAAATGTGCCCATGGACAGTGTAAAACCTTTACAAAGTGCTTGGGGGATCACAGAATTGTAGGGTCGTTAAGGTTGGAAAAGATCTTCAAGATCCTCGAGTCCAACCTTCTCCTGAATGCCACCATGGTCACCAAACCCCACCACAAAATTCACCCACGAGCCACTCCAAACCCCTCAAGCCCACCAAGGACCTCTGTGGATCTCTGCTTAAAAACTGTGCAGCTCAATTCATAAATTCCACAGCTCCTTAATTCTGCAAGTGCAAGCGTGACTAATCATCAGGATTTAATCATCTCACCGATTATTAAAACTGGGAGAACATTAAATATCATTTCTTTCCAGTGTTGTCAGACTGTATGATTTTTTATAGAGAGATGTTTGATGTTCAGTGTGTTCCCTACAGAACGTAATTTTTTAAAGCAGAGGCACAAGTTTTTTTTAAAGAAAAGCAAGATATGTTAGTAAAAACTGAACGTAAAAACCAGATGTGACCTGAAGGCTCAAACAATAATGATAGCTTTTATGAAAACCCTCAAATTCCTTTATTTTGATTTTCTTCTGTGTTTTAAAACACAGTCCCACGGCTGCTGGGGAGGTGGTTACAGACTGGGTGTTAGGAGTGTTCTGGCAGCTCTGCCTTTACTGGCTCTGTTTTATTTTCACCCTGTTTGTGTCAGTACAGGGCTCAGCAATGAGGTGATTTTGTCCTGCCAGAGCTGTTCTCTAGCCAGGTGACTCTGAGGAGGGATGATTTAATTGTGGAAATATATAAAATTTTCGTTATTCATTTTATTGCATAGAAATACGGAAATTTTAAAATGCAAAACAATCTCTTTTTTTTAAAAGGATAATTCCTTTCAGAACTGAGGGGAAGAAAACATGGGGCTAATATATGTGTTTGGGTTTCTTCAAGGTTTTATAACATCTTGTGAAGCAACACCTAAACTTGAGGCCAGTTTGAGCAGATGGCTTCCCTAGAACAGTTGCCTTTAGTGGTCAGAGCAAGTGTTGCCTCTAATAAATGTCCAGAACTTGTTGTGCTGTGTCTGGCAGCAGGAGATTCCTCGTGTGCAGCAGCAGTGACAGCAGCCCTGTGGAGCTCTTCTCTTCTCCACGGACTCCTCTGGATTCTGAGGGTTTCCTCTCCTCCGTGGGCGTCCTCATTGTCCCCACAAAGGTCCCTCAGATCCTTGGCTGTGTGTGGAGAGCACTCCCAGGCTCTGTGGTGGCATCCAGGATTCCTGTCCTCCAGCCAGGGCCTGATCCATGCTGTGTTTCCTGCTCTGCCTCTGGGGATGGGTGAGCCCCACGGAGCTGCTGACGCTCCACAGAAACGCTGCTTCTCACCGAGACCAGGAGCTGTCAGAGAAACCTGGAGTGATAAAGCAGCTTGTCTGTGACTCACTGAATGAAAAACCACTTTCTCTGGGAAGATGGTGGATCCTCTCCCTGACATGGTACGGAGAGCCCTGTTTTTCTGGAAAAGTCTCATTTTGAGATATAAACTCAAGCCCCTCCTGTTTCCCTCCACCAGAGGTGATCACAGTGTGGGCTGTAACAATAGCTCGAGTCCTCCAGCCCTTTGGATCATTTTCTATTTTGACCAATATTTTTTGTCTCCCTCAATTTCCATGACAACTCTGAGTGACAAAAGTACTTTTCATTATGTGGACAAAAATAGATACCCTGCACAGGTTGATGTGCAGTTCCCATCTGCTGCCCCAATGTACCACTCCTGCCTGGGAACAGGGATCCTTTAGTGCTGGACTAAGTTTCTTGGAGAAATTCACAACAGGGGTATTGAAAAGCAATTAATATTCACAGAAAGATTACTGATCGAGAAACCTTGCACTCCACTGGCTTTTAAATAGATACCACCATAAATTAATACCATCACTCCTAATAAATGCCATTAACATTGTTGACTAATGACAATTTTAGTGTTTATTTATATAATACAGAGGTTTTGTTTGCAATTAGAGCTTTCATGATTCTGCAATATGTTGTTCAGGGAGAGAGGGAGACCATCATTCCTGATTACACGTCTGTCATTTAGTCAGAAAAAAGCAATTTTTCAGAGTCTCCCTTGTTAACATCAGCCAAGAGACTTCTCAAAGCAGCAGCAGCCAAAGTTCTGAAGTGGTATTTTAAGTAAATCATGTCAAAAGTCAACAGTGAGAAGATGTTTTATATAAGCACTTGCACTGAGAATTCCCCGAGTTCAACATTTGCCGTTGTATTTCACTCAGCCGTGAGAGGTGCACTGAATACATTTACTGCTGCAAGGACCAGGGCTTGGCAGGTCAGAGCTTGTGGCATCATTCCTGGGGTTTCAGTTTCTTTTGTTCAGTGCTCTGGTTTCTGGTTTTTCACAGAAATCAGGATATGGTGCTGAATTTGGAGCAAGTCCTGTCGCTGACATTTCTCCTTGTTAGTGCAAATCCACACATGGAAACAACAGCTGTTGAATCACTCCTGTGCTCACAGTCTCCATGGAATTCTCTGGATGCCTGGGAATTTGGCATGGGGATGATGCCTGGAGAGGCTGCCGGGAACAGAGGCTGGACGGAATGAAAGGAATAAAGCAGGGATTTATTAAAAGGCCTCAAAGGATTCACCTTGGGCAGTGCAAGAGCCCAGCCAGGGCTACACCCAAGGTGGCCCCAGGATGGACTCAGAGTCAGGAGTTTTCACACTTTTACAAGTTCTGCTCCATTTCCACATTGGGGTTCAGTGGCCAATCCCAGCTCCAGGTGCTGCAGTCGCACCCTCCCAGGCTGCTCTCCTCCATTCCCTGCTGTTTGCACTTTTTGGGGCTGAAACTGCAGCGGTGTCCTTGGTTCTGGGGCTGGAAAAGGATTGTTCTGTGTGCCTGAGCTGTGACGAGAGCTGCTGACACTTTAGATGGAGCTCAGAGTTATTTACCAGTGCAGTGCAGAGTCTGGGAATATGAAAGCTCCAAAGAGGAGAGGAGAATTCTTCCATTTTTGGGTAATGAACAGGGTGTGCTGTTGATGCCAAAATCTTTCATCCTTCCCTGGACTGAACCTTCCAAGGAGAATGGACAAAATCTGGTCCTGATGAGTTTCTGCCTGTGGTTGCCAGACTCCAGCTCCTTGGTGGAGCCAACACAAGGAGTCAGTAGGGTTAGAAAAATGGTTCAGAGGCACATAGGATTGTTCTTCCTGACCTTCCTTGAATTTTTCCAGGCTCTCTCATCCATGGAGGAATTCAGGAACCTGGATCGGGACATTGAAGGGTCTGCAAAACGCTGGAAGAAGTTTGTTGAGTCGGAGTGTCCTGAGAAGGAGAGGTTCCCCCAGGACTGGAAGAACAAGTCAGCCCTGCAGCGCCTGTGCATCCTGCGAGCCCTGCGGCCCGACCGCGTCCCCTGCGCCGTCAGGTGGGGCCTGGGGGCACCTCTGGCCTGGGTGGGCAGCAGGAGGAATTCAGGCGTGTGCTTGGATTTGTGAATGTCAGCACATTTTTAGGATGTGAGTTCTGCAGTGCGGTTTCCTATCAGGGGTCTTGAATGAACGCAGTGAGGATGGGCAGGCCCTGGCACAGGGTGCCCAGAGCAGCTGTGGCTGCCCCTGGATCCCTGGCAGTGCCCCAGGCCAGGCTGGATGGGGCTGGAGCAGCCTGGGACAGTGGGAGGTGTCCCTGCCATGGGTGATCTTTAAGGTCCTTTCCAGCCCAAACCTTTGTGTTGTTGCTGCAGGCCCCCAGCTGGGTAATAATTAGCACTGACTCCATGGTTCAGAAGGCTGATCAGTTGCTTTATTTATAATCTTTTAGTATATTATATTATATTATATTATATTATATTATATTATATTATATTA
>VXBC01006902.1:255770-364663 GCA_013399945.1 Ploceus nigricollis | reverse complement strand
CTTCAGCCCATCCTTAGGCAAACCTGAGAACTCCTGTATTTTGGTGGGACTGCTATCAGTTCAGAGATGTCTGCCTTGTTGGGATTATCTTTTCCCCAACATATCAAAAGCAGAGAGGAATAAAGAGAGTACTATCACTAATGCACCAGCTCCTAATCAGTTAAGCTTGATAAGCTAAGCAACCCTGTTGGAAACACCCTGGCCATGGATGTAGCTTCAGGAGCAGTGCATTCCCTCTCTCTGAGCCGAGCATGCAGGGTGCAGGACTCCTAAGGAGCAGCAATCCATTTGCCCCATGAGGCAGAACCTGCCTGGTGTTGGGCAGAGAGCTTTGCTTTCCTTTTACAGTCGGCCTCGGAAGCAAAAAAATGCATTTTTCCCTGTGCCTATCTTGGCTGAAAATGAAAGGCTGCAAGAAGTCTGCTCATGGGAGAGGTTTGAACAGAAATGTGAGGCCTGGAAATTTTGACAAAAGTCACAATGGCCCCTGCATGTTTAATGCACAGAACACCCTACGGCTCACTTCTCAGTATCAAGCGATAGCACATCACCTTGGCCATATGTGAGCTTTCAGGTCTTTCTGCCTCTTGTTTCTTTCTTTTTTTTCCCCCCTCTTTCCACACAGTGAAATAGTTATTTGACAATTTATTCTGACATTGTATTATTCCAACAATAGTGGAATGTAATGGTGTGTAATTAGGAGCCAGAATATAACAGTGGTATGAAGATGATTTTCGCAGTGAGATTTCTTTAAATTAAAATTTCATTACTTGAAAAGTGTCATGCTTTTGCCCTTTCCAGAGTGTGAACAGTGTCCATGAATGAAAGAGATGACCCTCAGGGATGGATAGCATGATTTTCAGTCTCTTGCACTCCAGTTGGCGATTCTCACAAGGCACTGCTCTTCCATACTGTGTGAACCTATAAGGGCACAACATATTTTAAAATCTCTGTAAAGTGTTGATTTTACAGTAAAACTCCTTCCACTTTTGAGGGGGTGGGGTTGTTTAGGGAGCTGTCTGTGTAGCATCTGGAGTTGTGGGAAGTCTGTAGCACTAGAGACCTGTCAATTTTCTATAGATTATCCTCACAGCCCATATCTTTAAATAAAACGGTATGCTTCCTTTCACAGTAGCCAACTGGGTTCTTGTCTGTTTATTTTCTTGTTTTAATAATTCTTTTCTCCATCTAGTCAAATAAACTGCTAAATTCAGTGTGTATGCTATAGAACTTCATCCAAAACTCTACTGTCTCCTTCCTGACAAGGCTGACAGAGAGTATAATCACTTGTATTGTCCAGAGTACTGTTTACATAAAGGAGCAATAAATACCTGTTGAAATTTTTACTGGAGGCCTCCCAGATGGATGGTTCATTTATTATTACAGACAGGGTTTCATTTACTTAGTTATTAAAAAAAGCAGGCCGCTACAGCCCATTTATAACTATATTAAAACTAAATGAAGCTATAAGTATTGCAGACGGGACTGAGTAAAATACATTTAGGGACTTTCCAGGAAATGGCTAGGCAAAGTATTTGAAAGGAAATGCTGAAAACTTCGGGGGTCCTGGTGTGTCTTTCACAGATGTGCTTCTACTAGCTGGACCTGCTAAGGGAATGGAGGAGGTATAGTTCCCATATGTTCCTGTGCCATTCATATATTCTGCAATAGCCTCTCTGTGTCAGCCAGTCAGGCATGTGCCTTTGGGAATTGTTCCTTTCCTCCTCTAGCCTGTCTTGACATGGAAAACTCCATGTCAGGATGTCCAACAAACTTCTTTATCCCAGAGACTGAATATCAACTGAATATCAGCTCCAGTTACAAGAGGGGAGGAAGGTGCTCCATCAGCATCAATCTGCAAAGGAAAGGCAGGTTAATCAGGTGGATTGCAGAGGTCTTAGTTTGGAAGGTAGCACCAGAGGTCCAGCACAGACAGCTGTGAAAGTGGAGTGAAGATTGTAGATGGTCTTTGTGGCACTTTTCTAGCACTGATGAGTTTTCACCAGACATTCTCACCCCTCCTTTGAATAAATTGGTCAGTGGATGGGAAGCATATAGTTGCCTGTGAACTAGACCATGATTTTATTATGTCCAAGCTAGACAAATAAAGGACAATCCCAATAAGGAAAGGCAGATGTCCCAAAGCATAAAAGATTGTTGACCATAAATTGATGAGGTAGAAAAGCCTAGAAACGAGGCAGGTTGAAATTTTTTAAGCAGAGTTTGTTAGGTTAGCAAAAGGCTGCACTTCCACAATCAAGGCAAAAAACAACTGTACTGAAAGCTAGTTCAGCTTCAGTGGTCAAGTAAAAGTAGTAATTAGAAAGAAAAAGCAATTTGTGCAATAGACATGAAATTTAAAATATATGTAATATGAATACATATACATGACATATAACAGTCTAAAAAAGAAAATGTAAAATACTGAAGATGGATAAAAGGAATAGATGATACTAGACAAAAGCTCAAGGACAATGAGAATGTGGGGTTTCTTAAGGTACATGAAAAACAACAATAATAAAGAAATTCTAGCAATAGCCCCTCATTAGCTGGAAGTATTAAAGCTCTAATAATGTTAGAGTCAATAAATACTTTTTTACATGAGAAAAAGCAGGTTTGCCTATTAGACAGACAGGAAGCTGAACAGTGGCTAGAGACAATAAGTTAGCTACCCTAGAGAGAAGTATCCATATGCCTCAGGTCTTCCATGTCACCATACAGACACCGGCTGGAAGACCACTGGCTAGCAAAATCTGCGGGTCATTTGTGATGTACCTTGAAATGTGGGGTAAACCTCACCCTCATGATGACTCCAGCATAAGGACAGATGCTTATAGTGCTGGGATTAGGCAGTAAGAGATCATTTGTAAGGAAATAATCACTGAGTACAAAATCAGATGCTGCACATTCAGTGGGGAAACTTGGCAGTGGCAGCTCTGTCTCAGACACATTAAATTCCCCAAGATTTCTGCCACAATGGCTGATACATAGGCAGTGCTGCAGTTCATGCACTCTTACTTCATTTCACATTTGAAATGAATATTTTTTAGGTGGCAGCATCAGCAATGGCTCAGAAATCAGAGGGAGAGCAGTAGTAAATAACTGCTAATCGCACCTAGAGAAGCTTTGGGGGTGCAGGGTCAGGGAGGCAAGAAACAGATTAGAAAATTGAAAGCAGCACATTCAAAACTTTTATTCCTCAAATGTGTTTCCTCCTGTCACACAGAGCATGATTAGCCATGGAACTTTGGCAAGCCCTCAGACTGATTGGACTACTTAGGTGTGAGCTGCCGATGTGTCGCTCATCACTCTGCCCTTCTTCTGAGTATTCATGCATTTTCTGGTGGCCTCCTTGCTCAGGGAGTGGCCTCACAGGGGTTTGTTTCCTTGCTTTCTTGAATCTCTCTCATTTTTAAGGAGGTACTCTGGGTCTTTCTGCCCAAACATCATTCTCAGGAAGTGCTGTGGTCTGTGGGGCACTTTCTCACCACTCTGCCAAGGACTTTAAAAATTCAGGGTATGGTTCAATTGCATTTGTTGTCCCTTTCTTTATAGGGGAAAAACATCGGCAGGGCAAACACAGTTGCTCACAGGGGCAGCTGCTGCAGAAGAAACCTTATTTCAGCTTCTGCTCATAGGAGAGAGTGATGGCTGTATCCCTTGGAGAGGACTGCCTTGCATTTCTAATGAGACCATCAGTGTAATGGGAATTTAGCAGAATATTTAGCTGGTTTAAATGGTTTTGAAGAGCAGTGTAGGCCAGCCTAGATGGATTCAAGCCAAGGACAGAAAACTTTTCCTTCAGAGTATCTATTTTTTATTGGAATTGCTAATTCTATTTCTATAGACTGAGTCCGTTTTTCAGGCATTTAAATTCTATGCTCTGGAATTAAATCTCACATTGATATATAGGCTTCATTCCAGCATTGAGTACATTAATATTTCACCAGCCTGATTTTACTGGCTTTCTCCCTCTGTTTTTAATTAGATTTGATGGTATTCTATATAATCATGTTTTCCTGCATGTTTCTGTGTAGCAGAACTTGCACAAACTGTTTGTTAGGGGATTTTTACAACTTAAACATCATATATTCAGAGTGAATTTTAGATGCTGCAAGCAGTGCTTGCAGAGGTCTTACAATCCTGCTGAAAGCTCTATTACAGCACTTATAAAATACCTTCTTGATCTCATTGTTTACCTTAATCCATAAGCTTTTGACTTTATTTTGTATAAAACAAAAATAAATACTACACTTTTCAGATAATATAAATGCATGAGCTTTTCCAAAGTGAAACATTTGCATCAGTTATAGCGCTAGAGTGAAAAATAATTTCAGCAATCAGAATCTAATTAATTAAAAATTACTACTGTATAAAACCAGCCACTCCTATATTTAGGATTAGTAAACAAAGCTATTTGAAATACCTGTTTTGGCTGTAGGTAAGTAGTGAATATAACTGCCCATCTGTTATGTGCAAGTAACCAAGGTTATAGCAACAACATTCGTTTTCCTTTTTTTCTCTCTCTCTTTTTTTCCTTTTCCCTTTTTATTTTTTTTTTTTTTAAGAAAGGAAACATGTTCATCTGTTTCTTATGAATTCTCTGTACTTCTTACCAGGCATATTTTTCCTAGCATTTCTCTTTTAGAGAGCAATGGAAGACAGCCAGAAACTGAAGGTACATTTGTCTTATTGGAGCTTAAGTCATATTATGTACGTGAGCACTTGTAGCTGAAACAATCCCAGTAACATAAGGGCACAGTCTGGGTAGGAACATCAGATTCCCACCTGGAATTCTCTCTCATTTTGCTGGGGACAAGAGTTAAAGGTCTTACATTGTGCTGTGCCCCTGGGAAGGTTTTGTTTTGCTTTTTTTATAATGGGAAGGAATGCTTTTCTTCTCCTATATCAGCGCGTCAGTTGTGACTTTAAACATCTGGGGTCAGTCTGAAAGTCTTCTAGCATACTGCTACTTAGAATAATATCTGTTTTCTTTCTGGGTTTCTGGTAATATCAAAAATAATGTCCAGTTCTTGAAAGGTCAGTATGTATTTATGGGAAAGAAAATAAAATGCCAATAAGGTACATGGAAAATAAGATAATTTTTCAAAAGCATTCAGAATGAAACATTGTGGTAGCCTAAGCTTGATGAGCACTTAGTTATTTGATTTTGGTATTTCATTACAACTCTTTGCTTAGTGGGGTTCCTCTTCAGCTCAAATCAAAGTATTTTTCCACTACTGAAGTTCCTTTCCTACATAAGGAGCTGAAATCATAGAAGTCCATAATACACAAGGTATTCTGACTGAGATGCTGCCTAGAATTAAACTGGAACAATATACTTGATCAGATTAACACATTCACGAGATCTTTTACAGATTGCAAAGACCACGAAACTTCTGAGTTTATTTAAATTACAATTGCAATATACATGTATTTGTGCCCTGGCCTCACAAACCATTGGCATGTTCTCTCCTAAAGTATTAGTGTTAATGATTTAATTCCTATCAATATTTTTCCCTTGCCTTCTTGATTTTTTTTCTGGTCATTATAATTATCAACATTATCATGAAGAAAGACCATATCTTGTATAGTAGCTTAGACCACCAGAGGGTCTAAGTACCTCTGTACCAGAGGGACGTAGAGTTTTGTCCCTCATTTGTATAACCTCTCTTGAGATGCCAAAAGGGAATCTTCCTCTAATCAGGAAAAAAAAACCAAAACCACATAGGAATTTTTTGAGAGTTTTATGCCTCAATAAGTAATTTACAGGGGGAAGGAAAGAAAACATTAGGCCAAGGAATGTGAAATTTATCAGAGGTTAAAGTGAAATACAAGGCGTGATGCCTCCTGCTTCTTTCATGTGCACCAGCAGGTGTGAAGGGTAATTCCAGGATTCAGGCACGTCTTCACAGTGGAAGAAAATAGATATCCTCCTAAGTAGGGCTATGCTGGAAGCACCTCAGAGTGGCTCCATACGTCAAAAGTGACAACAGATTCTCGGCTGGCTCTTGACGACAACCTCCTCCAGACGCTGCTCAATTGACATCTCCTTCCCCAGCAGCTCCTTCTTCTCAGAAGGAGGATCTTCCAGCTCTGTCAGAAATCATTGACATAAGGCCTGACTCTACCCTCGCACTTGAAACTTGTTGTCACTTGGATGTTAATTCCCAGAGGGGAAACTAGATGTCTTCCTGCTACTCCCTGCACTCTGGCTGGGGCTGAAGATAACACTTGTTTGGGACTTAGATTTCCTGCAGTGGCAGATCAGGAAAAAAGGCAGCCAAGCAAAACAGCGGAGTTGCAAGTCTCAACTATTTCATTTGAACAAGGCGGTTCCCTGGCAGCCTGTGATGATCTCCCATCCCAAATTCCCTGTAATTTTGATTAGGAGCATCTCCTGGCCCCTTGGCATGTTGGTATGAGCAAGAGTCCCATAGGACTCTCTGCATTGCACCACATGGCTGCTCCAGCCCCAGTACCCTTCTGAACCAATGCAGTGAGTAACCCTCAGATTAAAACAGGTCATGGTTTCTAATAGTCTGGGTAGGAGATTTGGACACACAGTCACATTGACATTGGCAGATGTTGTATATCAGTGCCCTCTAGACCACTTTGTATTTTTCTCTTCATGTAAGCAAGCCTGCACACCCCCTCCTTTTCCCCTGTAACTGAATGGCCCATCACCCCAGGCTGCAACCCCTTGGTTACTGGAGAATGAAACCAGCTGGCTTGCTGAGACATTTCTCAATATCCCAAACCCATCCTCCTTTCCTTTCATTATGTCTCTACCTGTCACATTCTTTGTAGAGAAAGGAACAAATGCATTAATTAGAGAGCAGTGAGCACTCCTGCCTGAGCCCACCCCTCACTGCCTCCACAACCTCACAGAGATTTCACTAAAACGTATAATTAGGTTCTGCAAAGTGACTTCCTGACCATATGTGCCCTTTTCAAGTGCAGAAGCACTAAGTGGTGCTGTGTATTTTTCAGAGCTGCTTTGAGTACCAATTCATTTTTCTGGCTTTTATTTACAAGGTTATATTTACTTACCTCTTTACCAGTGCCCAAATACATCAAAGCCAGGTTCATCTTAAAGGATCTGAAAGCCCATGGATGATGTCACTTACTGGCCTGAATTTTGTGTGTTCTGAAAAAAGTGTAAGGACTGTGTTTGCACATGAGCTTGTCTGTGCTTGTCTCTCCATCCTTATGCTTAGTTTGCCAGGATATGTAAAGAAATCCCACCCCGAACAAGGGTTGTTTTAAACATGTTCTGAAGTGCTGTGCTAACACAGGGTGTACCAAAGCTCATTCTGTGCTGAATCTGTGTCAAAGTGCTTTTGAGATAAATTACAATTTAATGTAACGCCTCTTGTGAGCTTAGAGTATTTTACCTCTCTTCTGTTCTCACTCTCTTCAGGTGGGGTCTGCTGGTCCAGTTGTGGAATTTTTCTTTCAACAACCATTGTTTTCTTGATGGAAATGAGCTGTTAAGGAGAAACATTCCTCAAAAACATGCATACTCAAAATTGATATACCTTACTTAAGACACTTAGTGCAAAATGGAATCCCTGTAACATAAACATCCCCTCCTTAGCCCAGGCGTGCTTCAGCCTGGGCTGTGGGAGCTTCCCTGGTGCCCAGGGAGCCTCTCTGCTCAGGCCAGGTGACAGTGTGTCCTGCTCTGGCTGTGGCTTTGTGGATGAGGGCTGAGGGCCTCACCTGAGAGTGAAAGCTGTCTGGGAGCCAGTGAAGACTTTCAGGCACAGAGGTCATACCTGCACAGCTCCTGCTTTACAAGGTAGACCTGTACACTGGCAACCTGATACATCCTTGTATCAGTCAGATCCCTCTCTAGGGGGAGAAAAATGCAAGCAAGCGAGCATTTTATGATGACCTGGTCTTTTTCCTATCCCCAGTGTTAGGATAGTTTGTAGTATGATGGTAGTTCCAAAAGGGGCCGCGAGCCCCAGGCAGGCAGTGCTTTTCTTGGAAAGCAGTGCTTCTGAAATGAAAAACAGACAGGGAAAATAAAGGTGGTCTAAGATGCACAAGCTAGGAGAGTTTGAAGGATCAGTGCTGCCGTTTGTTGTTCCTTTTGTGTGGATGGTACTGGATTGTAGTCCTTGTCTCACACTGCCACACAGGCCGAAGGCTTCTGATTATCCTAGATGCTTCTAATGACAAGCTCACAAACCACTTTTTTATATGTTAATACAAATATCCAGGACACTGATAAATACACAGAGGTATCTAGAATGTTTCATTATATGCTTTTGATTTTTCAGCTTCCATTTAGGAGAACAGCTAAACTGCTAAACCTAAAGTAAATGTACTTAGCTACCACATCAGTAGCAGAAATTCATGCACTCAAGGAAGAGCAGGAGGTGACACCCTGGGAGTTCTCCTTTTCACACAAGCATACCACTTTCTGGTTAAATCACTATCAGTGCAGATTTCATCACATAGGTGCCAAATCCCAGATCTGAGCTTTCTATTTTCGTGCACCCTTTTATGAGGGATGGCCTGAACAGATTCAATTAAGAGAATGAGCAGTTATAAGATTGTTTGGATTCCTGTAAGGAACGGGATCCAAGGCCAGTATGGATCTTGTAGTGTTTACAGGAAGTTTTGCCTCTCTGACATGGTTTATCTCCTAGGAGCTGTGTCCTGTGTCATCACACCTGTCCTGTTTGCCCACTTCTCAACAGGGCTTGTTAGCCGGGTCAGTGCCTGTGTTGATACAGCCATCAAAGGTCTGCTGATTCGGGAGATGGCAGAGAGACCTTTTTCCTAACAATGGACATACCTTGAGATAAAACATAGGCAAGTCCTGCTGGGAGATTGTCAAGTCCCTCCAACTCAATGAGTGTCCTATATATTTGAGGTGTCTGCATTGCCAAGAGATTCTGCTGAGTTTGATACGTTGATTTTACAGAGGAGAAATGTTGGCACAAGTAGAAGGAAATGTGGGAAAAAAGCAAGAGGAGAATCTTTAAGAGATGGACTAGCAAGAATTTCTGCTCCGACCCCCAGTCCTGTTCTTATACACCTACGTTCCCTGAAAGGTGCCGTGGGGAAATAGGAAAGCAGCTGTGACAGCAGCAACAGGCAGGGACTGTGCGTACAGCGAGGAGCTCAGGAGAGCGTGGTGAGGCTCTGTGCTCTTTTCAGACACAGCACACCATGTAGCCCATGTAAGAGTCATGCTTTTCAGGCACGCTCTTGGAAGATCTAGGCACAAGTACAAGGAGGTGGTTTGAAATTACTACATATGTCTTCTTGCAATACTTACACTCTGGGGACCACCCACGGCACAGGATGTGTTTGAATTGCTCACCAAGCTTTCTTCTGGAGCCGAGATGAAATTACAGATTCTTTTTTCCCGGAGTGCAAGAAAAATTAGCAACTTTCTGAATTATTACTATTATTACCGAGGCACTTTTTAAAAATAGGTCCTATTCTCTAAGACTTTTCAAGCACTGGGGGAAATCTTTGCACGTCTTCAACTCTAATTTCTGGTTACTTAATCTTAGATTGTAAAAAAAAAAAATGTATGGAGGTAAAACCAGATTCCTCTTCTTTGTGAACCAGTTTAATTAAGTTGGGGAAAGGATATGGGAAGGCAGGATGAAACCCTTATTAGAAAAGAAGCGTTATTTTCTATATTTACATGACAGTGAAATCCTGTGGATGCTCTTGTGCGCTGAGACAATATATTTCAGTTTTAATTGTTTCAATGTCAATTTTACATCAAACGTGCAATAAAGTAAAAGTGGCCCTTGGGAAACATCACTGAACCTTATTTGGTGCTGCAGTATTGCCAGTGTAAACATCTACTTCTGTTTTGTAAGCTCAAAGCCAAATGGACAAAAAATTTCCTCTCAGGGAGACTACTGACCTGTCAGCATCAAAAATATTCTTTTTAGCATATAAAATTGTTTGTCAGTGATTGTAATAACAAGGTTCTTTGCAAAATCCATTATTACTCTAACAAACATTTTCTTTTAGGCAGCAGTGGTAGGAAATTAATTTAAAAGTTAGCTGATAGCAACTGGATAAGATATAAAGTGTCACAGCTACAAAGTTCCTGGGATAAAATATATTTTCTTTCTATTTACATTATTAAATATTTACAGTGGGTCTGAGAAAATATCCAACCTAAAGCATTTTGATAAGTTATAATTCATTCTGCTTGCTTTCCAGAATGCTAGAAGATGACCTCAAGTTAAGCAGTGATGAAGATGAGAATGACCAGGTAAGAACCAGACAAGTAACACGTCACTTGAAGCATGTTTCATGTCGAGACTAAGCTACTGCAAATATTTTGCTAATGCTTTTTCTAAACATACAGAAAGGTTATCAAAATACATGGCAGTACTGTAACTGGAGTAACAGATGTTGCTGCTCAGAGCCAGCCTGCGTGTGCTAACTGCTGGATCGGTAGGGAGCAGGCTGCAGTGCTCTTGATTTATTACCTTGATGCGACCCAGAAGGTTTTTGTATCAGCTTCCTTCTGATTTGAATTTGTTTTGTTTTAAAGAGTGGCCGAGGAGGGGAGAAACAGAAATTCTGGATTAAGAGTTCAGGCCAACTTTGCAATCATGAGCTGGCCCTGGGGATTAGCTGCTGGGCTGCTTATCTCTCACCTGCCTCCGGCATCCCCCCAGCACTGGCCTCTCCTCTGAGCATTTTTGGTCCTGACTCTGCATGGCCCATGCCTGCTAAGAAAGCTAAAGAAAACTGAGAAAAAGCCTTGGCTGTGCATTTGATTCACTCCGTAACACAGTGATTACAGCAGCTGTGTTTTAAACACTCTAAACTACCTGACTGGCAGCAGATACACCACCCAATGTGTTCCGTGTGTCAGGGGAGCTGGGTTTTGTTTGCTGTAGGACTGTCTCCCAGTTTTTCCCTAAAATATTGTTGTGTTTTGTCTAAATAGTTAAGGACTCAGTAGAATAGGGCTGGAGCTTGACTTTCCCATGATCAGCTGAGTGCCTTGTTGCCAAGCAGTGCTATGCTGTGTTCTCTCCTCAGTATCCTGGCATGGATGATTTGCTTGGGAATAAGAGGCCAAGACCCCCTTCCCTTCCTTCTTTCCCTAAAATGCATGATCCATGCCTTCACCAGAGTATATGAGGGCAGTACTGCTCCTGGTTGCATCTCACAGATATAATGTGGTCTTCTGTCCTGGTTTTGGCTGGGATAGAGTCAGTTTTCTTCCTAGTAGCTGGTACAATGTTGTGGTTTGATTCAGTGTGAGAACAGCATTGTTAAGTCCCTGATGTCTCAGTCGTTGCTGAGCTTCCCCCGAGTCAAGGATTTTCAGTGTCTCCTGCTCCATCAGCAAGCAGGTGCACCAAAAGCTGGGGGAGCCCATGGCCAGGACAGCTGCCCCAAACTGGCCAAAAGGATTTCCCTTCCACAGAACATCATTTCCAATACATAAACTGGGGGAAGTCTGCTGGGAGGCACCAATCACTGCTTGGGAATGGGCTGAGCATCAGTCAGTGGACGCTGAACAATTGTATTTTGCATCACTTGTCCTTCTTTGGAATTTATTTCTCTCTTTTTGTTGTCTCTTTTTTCATTGCAATTATTATTCTTACAATATTATTATTTTATTTATTTTATTTCAACTGTTAAACTGCTCTTATATCAACTCATGAACTTTTTTTTTCCCTGCCTCTCCTCCCCATCCCACTGGGGCAGGGGGAGTGAGCAAGCAGCTGCATGGTACTGTTGCTGGCTGGGGCAAAGCCATGTGAGCTTCAAATATGATTATTTCAGTCATGGGTAACTGGAGTACCTAGATGGGTAGGCTGGATGGGTATCTAGACTTTTGACATTCAGGAACTTAGACAAATAATTCTAGTTTCATAGGATAGGCATGATTTTCTTTAACTCTTGTTATTAGATGTCTCTATTTTACAATATATTCCAAACAACAGGTAAATCAAAACTTTTTCATATTTATACTAAACCACTGTTTTATCTATTTTGAGCAGAGCTTCTTGGAGTTAAGATTCAGCACATAGATTCTATTATTTACATATTTATTCAATTTCTTTTTGTTTAACATATTTCATCCTGAAACACTTCACATTTAATTACTCTTCTTGCTTGTCTAGATAGTTTAAAATACAGCTCACAGACAGCATAGGACAAAGTGAAGTGAGGGATGGAAGGGATGTCTGAAGAGTAACAAAAGCAGAAGAAGGTGCCATGATGTTGCAGCCAGGGGCTGGGTGATAGGGGAGGCATGAGCTGCTGGCCAGGAGAGATGTTCTTCAGGCAGGGAGACAGGATCCTGAGTAATGGATGTCAGAGTGAAACAGGCTGGGAGAGCCAGAGAGAAAAAATTCTGGTTTGCTTCATAGCAAGCAGAAAAGGACATGTGAAAGTGTTTATTGTGCATAAAGAACATGAGTAGTTTAGGCAGAGAAGGGATTGTGGAAAACTCCTGCCGATTGGGCAGGCATACATGGACCTCTGGTTTAGCACTGATTTGTAATTATTAACATCTTCTGTGTGTTCGTGTGCTGTGCCAGGTCTCTACTCAGTCACCAGGGCTCCAAGATGCAGCTGATACAGGCTGGGTCTTTCACCTCAGTGCTTCAGCAAGCTCTGCAGAGCCAGGACAGAGCTCACCGCCCACATAGCAAAGAGCAGGGCTGAGATCCCATGACTCACTTCTAATCATCACAAGCCCTAGCATGAACAGCCTTTGGAAATTACTTATTTATTTGGTCCCCTTTCCTAGTCACAATTTTTTTCCTAACTTGGCTCTACAGACAAAAATCTCCCAGAGGCATAGGCTGGCTCCTGCTGTATGAAATGCTTTGTAGAACCTTAGCTGAGACCTGCAGGTTTGCTTAATGAACAATCCTAAATAAATATACCTGCTGAAAAAACAAAACACTACCTTTCCATCCACCTTGCAGGAAATAGACACAAAAAAGAGTAACACAGACTCACTCTTCTAATAACTGCTCAGATGGACCTGTGTTTAAATGTCAGCAGAATTCGTTTCCTTTTACTTCCTAACTCAGAGGCTCTTTAATCTCATATCTCCTGAGCTCAGAAACAGGAAAGAAAAAAAAAAAAACAGAGATTAATGGATAGGAACATGTAGTTCCTATCCATATAGTCTATGTATAGGATATACATACTATATGTATATCCATATAGTACATGAGAGATTCCCAGATATTCCTCATGTAATAAATTAACCTTTGAGCAGTAAGACTCATTCAACTAGTCCAGTTTCTCAAAGAGCTGAAGGTGAGCTGTACACAAGCTGGTTAGCTTTTAATTTTGCTGATTTCTAAATGGGGAAGTTTGGGGAAAAACTTTGAAAACTTTGGAGGAGATTTTGCATTTAGGTCTGAAATTGCCAAGCAGCGAATGGGAAGTTTCTGAAGCTGTGCTAAGGGGGACAGGTGCTTCTATGTTCCCAGGGCTGGTGTTTGGAGTGCTGTGACCAAACCAAGGAATGTGAGCCATGGACGAGGGAGGCCAAATGCAAGACATAGGCATGATTAAAAGCTTCGAGACTGCAGTGGGCAAAGCATTCCCAACCCTTCCCTCAACACCAGCAATTAAGGTAGTGAGATTCACAGACCCAGGAGAAGCCAAAGAGGCTGGGTTTGAGCTGAGTATATGTGCACCCACAGTAATTATATTATCCACACATATTAGTCTCATAATTTTAATTACATAAATGTATTTTTCCTCTTTAATGAGCATAGTTTATCCATTTAAACTGATCGTTTCAATTTTACAGGCAGTGATCATATGATCTAATATGCAGAGAGAAAATTTCCTGTTGGCATATTTTACACCACACAGATTGAAGAAAATATACTTTTTAATCCTCAATCAATATCTGAAGAGCATGCAATTAGCAGATACCAAGGTAGTTAACATAAATCTGCAAGTTAAAGAGCCAATTCATTCTGATTTATAACACATAGAGTAATAATTTCATCATCATCTCTCCCAGAAAGCATCTGAAGCTTTGTAGCATGAAGATGTCAAAATTGTACTTAAGATTGTTCAGACTACTGAATTGTAGTGGTTATTGCCTTTTGGTTCTTTGAAGTGTGGCATAGCACATGAAACAGTCCCCATTATAATACCCTGCTCTTCTCCACAGAGGTCACTGGATAACTTAAATCAGTCTTGGGTGAAATATTAAAAGGAGATTGTCAATTGTAATGTGAACAATTCTCTTTTTCCCCCCTTCACTTGTCCTTTTACAACATGAACATTTTGTAATAGAAAATAATTCCTTTAAGGGGAGAAAGATCCCTGGCATCATTTGTGCAATTTGTGTCAGTCAATAGCCAAATAAATTAACTGACTGGTCCGCATACATGGAATAATAATCTAACATATTTTTGCAACCCAAGTCTGCTTCCTCATAGGCATTTTTTTGCACAGGATCAGGTTGGTTGCCGCTGAAGTTTTGTGGCTGTGAAAATTTATTACCCACAGAGTCAATCTGCATTCTGGCTGCCAAGTCTGAATAAATAGAGTCATTGTGCTTGTCTGGAATATGTAACCAAAGTTCATCGAGTCAGCTTGACTTTCACATCCCACGAGATTCATAAAAGCCAACACCCTGGTATGTGCTCTTGATTCCTGCCAAAATTTTGTAAAATTGTATAAACAGAAGTTGAAGAAGCAATCAGAACACTCTCCCAGGGACATAGCTCTGCACTCTAGCCCCGGCTGATCTCGAAAGGGAAGACACAAGATTTTTCTTTTCAAAGAAAAAATAGTATGACTACTCTCCTGTGGCAGCAGGTAACGGCAGGGGCTTAAGATGCCCACCTCGCAGAGTGCTCAGGGGGGCAGCAATCAATCCTCTCAAGTTCCTTCATTTTGCTCATGTGTCCTGCACTGAAGGAAGAGATCAGGCAGCATTTGCCTGCAAGTGGCCACCTTCCTCAAGAGAGGACAAGGAGGACAGACTGGCCCTGCAGGGTGTGAGCGGTGTAAGTGAAACCAGCCCCTCCGCAGGCAAGCCAAGACAAACAGAAAGCCTTGTCATTTCACAGGAGACCTCGGGGGAAGAGCAGCCTCAGAAAGTTCACAGCTTTAGCACAATAAAATAAAAGTCTTGTCAGCCTGATCTGGCTCGCCACTCAAGCCCCATAGGGTGATGGAAGCCCACCCAGACTGGCGTCTTCCTGGGCATCCTGGTGGTTGCCTCCCACCCGCGGCAGCCCAGGGACAGTTGGGGTGGGCTGCTGGCCCTGGGGGACTTGTCCATGCTTCAGCATCACCCTGGTCATGGTCGAGCCATAAAAACTGATGCTGATTCGAGTTACACTTGTAGCTCCCGTGGGAACACACATGCCTACGTTTTGTTCCTATCATGTATGCGTTGAGGGTTACCAGGGCATTGCTGGAAATGCATCTTTCTGGTAGGAATGTCAGCAGCACAGGCATTTAGGACAAGCCAAATCTGGCACAGCACTGCAACAGGACAAAAGTCCATCTATGTGCTCGATGGCAATTGGTGTGGGACTTTTCCCTTTCCCTTCTGGATATGGAATGACAATCAACAAAAAGAGGAAAATCATCCTGAAATGAACAGTCACATATCTACCTTCTCCCAGAAGGAATGATTTTTAGTAGAGTCATTGTAAACAGTACCTCTACATATGAAATGTAATATTTCAGCTAATTTGAAGCCATCTGTAATGAACTATGAAACAAATTGATAAAGGAGAAAAGCTTTCTTTCTGTAAGAGCTGTTAGGAGAGCACTTTCCAAAGTCAAAGATTAACTGAGCAGAGCAGCAAGGCAGGAATATCTAGAGGGGAGTTTTATTGGGCAAATTGCAACACAACACTGCATAGCCCTGTTCATTATTAGAACTATTTTTAGACAGTGCTAATTGCGTTCACATATGCCATGTCCAAATATTTTAACCACATTATGTCATTTTAGTGTTGTATTCCCTTTTATTCACCTCTTCATCAGTGCAATACTTGATGCTTGATCAGAAAGGAAAATGAGTGAAAAAGAAAATGAGAACACTCAGGTCTAGAGAAAAAGCACAGAGCCTGCATCATTTCTGCAAATGAATTTCTCTCAAAAAAAATGCCTTGATAAACTTGGAGGAAAATATCTTTCTGATGAGAAGTTTTTCACTCCACTGAGCACAGAAAACTTATTTCATGAAGTCTGGCTACACACAAGTCTGACTGCAACCAAAACCGCACAAATCAGAGATAAGCAAAAGTGGAAAAAATTAAGTTTTGGGTAAAGGAATGGCTGGAACCTCAGGTGGTTTTTTTACTTCATCCAAATGCTCTGTTCAGCCCCCTGTCACTATAATGTGAGTGTGTTTTTAGACTGGAGGAATAGGCATTGTAACAGCGTTACTTAACTTGGGTAAGTCCATTATTTCCTGTGTATTAGAGAAGCAATTCTTTTGGTATCCAACTTAACTAGAATCCAGAGTAAGATTTAAGCCAGCTGAGCCAAGGTTTTTTTGTGGTTTGCCAGCTCTGATTTTAAAATCTCCATGACATCTAAATTTGCACTTCCACAAGGCATGACAAGAAGACCGAGATTGCCTCACTGAAACTGTCAGATGAAACAAAATAAGAGCTCAGTCTTGTCCTGCCAACTTGGCTCACATCACTGCCTATCTTACAGAATCAGATTCTGTGGCTGGCAGGCAGGATCAAGCTCTAAATTTGAATGCCACAACCATAAATGACAGTGAAAAAAGTTAAGAGACCTGCTTGGATCTCGGACATGCACAAAATTTGGGGACATTTGAACATGGCACTTTTATCTGCATGCTTCTCAGTAGCAAAACTCCAAAATAGACAGGAAATTAAATTTAAAGTGTAAGGGCATCTTCCTTGTTTCTTCATGTGGATGCTGTGACTAAGCTAAGTTTTAACTTGGTAAATCTCCAAAGCCTGCCCTTTTCCACTCATATCACTTTTTTCCAAGACTTCTTTCTGTATCTGATGTAACATTCTTAACCCCATCTTCTTGAAATATTTTATTAGAACTTTTCTCCCCTTGTGAAGTAGAATTACTGTATGAACATCTGTTTTGACTGGCGTGGGAACGTATCCTACTGCAATCAATTCAGCAGTGTTGGCTAACTTGAGGCATAAGGAAGGATTCGATCCAGCATTTCCAGGCTGGATTTTGCTTGTCCGTGTCTCTCATAAGCCTTCCAAGCTGTGCACTTTTCCTCCTGCTGCAGAGAGCCCTTGCTGCAGCCACACACTGTGCCTGAGTCTTGGTCCTGCTCAAGCCTGGCCACGGAGCTCTGTTTGCCTTCAGGCAAATGCATTCCAGCATGCCTGCAAGAGAATGGTTAAATAACCAGCAGTCACAAATAATCAGTGCTGTTTGTAACATCACAGCTATTAAAAGCTGTGTCTCTCTCACACGTGTGCACACACGCAGGCATGCACACAAACACAATCTCACAGCCTCCCTAGGAGCTGCCTGTTGCTCCCTGCAAGGCAGAAGGTCAAGCTCACTTCTCTCCCCTTGGCCATTGAGCCCAGGCAGGGGTGATGTCAGCATGAGGAGCTGTGTGAAGGAGATGGGGTGCACAGGGGTGGGAGACAACAGAAATAGAGAGAGGAAGCTGAGACCATGTCAGAAAACAAAACGAACACAAAAGGGGAAAGGGATTAAGGGAAAAAAAATTAATGAAGAAAATAAATTGTGGGAAGAAAGACATTATAAAGGGAGTAGAAGCTATATTAGAACATGATGAGAAATAAGTAAAAAGATTCAGAAGCCAATCCATCAAAACTACCATTTAAGAAAAAGAGACTGAGGAACCATTGCTACAATTTCTCCTGCACCTAGAATGAAAACTGCCTCCTCTGAAGTCAGTGAGAGTTTAACCACTGGTTTCAATCAGCCTAGGATGTTACCCCTGTCTTCTTTTTTATTTCCTTGCACAATCCAAGCAGATACTTGGGTAGTAGCAAATGCATCACAGATGATTGACATAGCACATCCCTGGGAAGTGTTACCACTATTTGGGGAATTTAGGCTTGTCTTTCCCCTATTTTCACATATATGGACTTCTCAAAAAAATTTACTTTAATTTCTGAGCTTTCAGACTTCCCAATAAATCTTTTAAAGCCTGTGGCACAACACTGACAATTCTTGTCTGCAATAGCCTAAGTGCAAGCAGCACTTAAACCAAGTTACTTTTTCCTGGATAAGGAGACGACTTCTGTTGAGACAGAGGGAGTTTTCCAAGGTGACTGCTGCTTTGTTTGCCATGACTGAGACCTTCCTAACAGTGGCATTGGAAATTAACCATCTTTTTAATGTAAAATAACAAGGATTTTTCTTCTGCTCATCTCCATTGAAAAAGATTAAAGTTAGCTTATCTGTGTTGAAACCTTGCATGGTTTTTGGGGCCAGACTGCAGGAAAAATGTGAGCAGATGCAAGACAGAATTTACAGATTTATAAAATTCTCTGTATGGTTAATACCCATGCTGATAATACAGCAATTTGGAGATCCAAATCACTTTACAAGTATTAACTACTTAATACAATGCCCGTGAGTGGTAGGTTTAGGTAGAGCTGAGCAAGAATTATTATCTCTGTAGAACTGACAGGGAGACTGTGACCGAGATGTGGCTTGTTTGAAGCCACACGGCAAGTCAGCTGCAAAGTCAGGATTAGCACTTGGGTCTTTCACTCCCAGGTGCCATGTTCAAGTCACTAGACTGTGTTGCCCCTGAAGATTAATAAGGATTAATGGGCAAAGCAGAGGAGAAAGAACAATGTATGCCAGGAATATAACAATAAAACTTCAGGGTGAAAAATTAATACTGAGGTGTTGAAAGACCTCAGAGAAATCATTAAATCCAGAAGGAGTTTTACAGGTTCTTAAAAGATGTGGCTCTGATGATAACCAACTCCAAAATGGGAGGAAAGGAAGACCCTTTTTAGTCTTACAGTCTGTAAATCTTAAATAAATATGAACCAGACAGTGAAAATCACATTCATACATTTATATTGCAAATCTACAGAGAAACACTCAAGCTGCAGTTTACAAGTGATTTTAAATCCCTCAGAAATCCACACTGGAAAGGAATCCTCAAACAAAGCCCCTAGGAACAGTGGGGAGTACAGAATAAAGCAGTGAGAGAAGGCATGTCAGGAATCACAATAAATTGCCTAACCTGATCTCCTTGGGCAACTTCTGTGGCCACAAGATACTCATGGGCATTTAACCAGGGCAAGTCTGTGGGTGCAAGAGGTTTCCATTACCTCTGTTTCCATTACCCCTGATGAGCAGCTCTGCACTCTTCAAGGAGAACACTGAAAACTGGAGAGGGTTTCAAGACATGGGAGAAAGATGCTTAACATATTGGGAGAACATGCCTTGGAGTGAAAGGTATCCACAGGATGAACTGAGCTTGTCTGGAGCAGGGCTGCTGACTGGCTGGCTGGCTTGATCACAGCCTATAAACACCTGTGCAGAGAGGGAAACTGGGAGGCTGCAGGGCAGCTCTGTCTCGCAGGCACAGGTCTAACTTCCAGCACAAGTAGGTGTTTATAAACTCATCTTAATTTGGAAGGTGGAAAACTGCGTGTGGTTGGACTGAGGTGGGTTCAGAATAAGAGAATTATCCAGAAGTTTTGCTCTGGGTCCACAACAGCACCCAGGTTTGAAGCAGAAAAAAAACCACTCTGTGGAGTCCCATCGCCCAAATTACAGCATGCAATCAGGTTGTGCCCTTTGCAAAAATTTCTTCCTGGCTTCACTAACTTAAGAACAAACTACATTTAAGCTAAAAAACAACAAAACCTTTGGAAACGAAAACAGAATCAACATGGAAGATATGTGAAGAGTGAAATGTGAAAGAAGGCATATAAAAGTGTTTTTCCTGGTTTGGTTCCCAAATGGCAGTATATAGTAATGACATCTTTCCTTAACCCTGGCTTGGAAAAAGTGTGTCTACAGCTCATTAACTGCAGTCCAATACAGGGTGACATCCAGCACTCTGGGTGGTTGCTAATATGAGAGCTGCTGACTTAGAGCATAAATGGTTCATGCACAGTTCCAGGGCAGCACCTACCACCCAAGGAAGACAAACAAGATGGTATGGAAGCTGTGCAATTTACTCATGCACAGGCAGCATGTATTGCTTCACTGTCACCAAAGAAGTGGTTCAAATTCTCACCACGTGTACGCCTGTGCCATCTCAGGGAAGTCTCTGGTGTAGCTCGTGTAACTCCATACAATCGCTGTAACTGAGCTCTCTCACAAAAACAACAGTTAATCCACAGGACAGGCAAGATGGAAAGCAAAATGCCTGAATCTGCCAACAGCCAGTTTATTGGCTTTTATTTGCCAAAGGTTGCTGTGGGTGAGGTATAGGAAAATGCATCTACAGTCAGCCCACAGTGCCTCCAAGACAGTCTTCCAAGCCCAGCAGAACATACTTCAGTAGTTTTCATTTGTTTCTTATCCAAAAATGCCTGTGAGCCCAGCAGTTTATGAAGCAATCCTTTTGCAACAAATTAAAAAAAGAGGGATTTCTGGGGAACACTTTTAACGCTCCTGTATGTCCACCTCAATAGCTGTATTCAACCCGTTCTGCACACTGCTCAGTCCCAATTACAATGAGCTAGCTCACTGCTCAGTCCCAATTACAATAAAAGTATTTAATTTCCTCTCTGATTTCCCTTTAACAACAGATTGCAACTTGTCACACTTCAAGCTAATTTTGGTAGCTCATTTAACACACACTGAAACCTGAATATGTTCCCAAGCTCTGGCTCATTGCAATAAAGGATAGAGAAAGGAGATGAAATCTCTGGAGATTGAGAACCCAACCATGATTACTGCTGGCTGAAAACTTGTTTTGTCCCAGTAGTCTTGGGGTACAGCTAGAATCTTCCATGAATGATTAATAGACTATAGACAGATCAATGAAACTCTGCCCTAATTGTATCTGAACCAACTCAGCTGGGGATCAAAGAAGTCTAACCAGCCACTGTCCTGTAATTTGCAATTCTTGATGTAGTGAAACAGCATAATTCATACTCATTTACTGTGGCTAGTTTCTCTGGCTCAAGTACCTGAGACACCTGAGTGATTGGTTTTTTCCCTTCCCTGCTCCTACTCAGCATTTAAGTTACTGTGTGGTGAGTTGACCTCCAATATCCATGTTCATATTGAGGAGAATCTTCCTCCATTTAGTAACCCCACTGATTCCAAGAACTGAAAATTCAGGATTATGTTCCTTGCTAGTGAACACATTCTACCACTTATCAAAAGAATATTAAGCTTCCCATAAAGCACTTTTTAGTGCTAAGTCTTGTAGATATTTAAATTCTGTCAACAATATCAAAATTATTTCTTATCCCAAATTTCTATAACCAGCATAGTAACTTACTTCCAGGAATAATAAAGACTGTAGAACATATTCTCAGATTTCTTGATGGATGATGAGTTGGCCTCAGTAAAGTTGTTAACGATGTAAAATAAAATGCAAATTAAATAGCACAATCAAAACATAGCTATTTAAAAAATAGTCATGCAGGCATTATATGATACTAAGTACCACCCCTTTGCTTACATTGTTAGATAGATAATACCAGCATGTTAGAAACATAATAAATCACAAAAATCTGTTTCTATAGCTGCGAGTTCCTCAAACTATGGGTCATAACCCTCTGTGGGGATTCCTGAATGAGTTTGAATGGGATCACAAACTGTTAGCAAGAAGTAAGGGCAGATATTTCCCCCTAAACTGAGCATAAGTCCTGTGGCAAGGAGGGGAACAGGAGAGCAGATTGTAATTAGTGGCCGCAAGTATTTATACTTGCTAGGGAACTGCTAACTACCTTTAATTACAACAGCTCACTTTCTCCAGGAGAGGGGAGCAATATAGGCTAGAATTAAAATTGCTGGATAGTTGCTAACTGCCTTTCATTGCAGGCAATAGATCTGTTTCTCCAGGGAGGAAGAATAAACTTGTGACTGGATCTTATTCCCCCATCATTTAGAAATGAGGCCATTACCAACTCAGGGGGTCACACAAATATGCAGTCCAACACAGTTGTATTTCCAGCCTGTGTAAGAAAGAAATCAATAGTCTCATTTAGAGAATGTGTGACCACCAGACGAAGACTGAGGTGCCCCATGTAATCTGCATTGCACCTCAGTGAAGAAGGATGTTTATTAAAGGACTTACAATGAGAGGGTAATTGAAAAAGTAGAATGATCTCACTGAAACACACTGGTACATTTCTTTCTGTGTCCCTGCCTGTCATCTGAACCCACTTTCTTGTCCAGAAGTGATCACCTTTTCAAAGTTTTCAGCAAGTGAATGCATCAAGATGGAACCTGAAGACTGGCACTTGAGGCTGCAGTTCCACACAGTGTCTCCTGGCTCAGCACACCAAATGGGTCAAGACAAGGGACCTCTCCTCTTCCCTCCTGAGGGCAACTTTCCTCAAGCCTGGAAGAGAAATTATCCAGCACTTCTTCCTCTCAAAATTAGGGATTTTAGGGAAATACAACAGTGATATGAACCCCACTTCCCATATTTGGGGCTTTTAGCATCCTCAAAGTTCATGTTTGCTTTCTTGCAGTCTCTTCGATATCCATGAGGCCTGTGGCTGCAGAGCAACCTGTCTCCTTCAGTGCCTTCTGGCTACCACAGCCACCATATACCTTTCTCCAGGAGTGCTCTGCAGCTCCAGAAGGGAGTGGAAGCAATGTCAGGTGGAAGTGACCTCGCTGGTGGGCATGATCTTATGTCATGTCAGCAGCAAAGGTCTCCACTCCTCCCCCAGTGCCGTTCAGATTCTCACACTGCATTCTGTGATGTGACACCCTCTCCCTGGAGAAGCAGCTCAGAAAAGGGATCTAGGTTAGAAATAACCTAGGGGAAATCAGGAGGAAAAAAAAGAACAAAAAATGAAGGAAAATTGTTATTTTTTTGACTGGATCAGTTTTCTAACCTGTTGCATTGCACAACCACATGAGCACCTGTGGTGGTCTGAGCCAAGAGTGGGAAACATGGAAGTGTCTCGAACAGCACTGCCACGTAGTGGCTGTGTGAGACAGAAAGACTGGCCCTGGCTGACGTGGGGGGGAAAAGAAGAGGTGACCTGAATGCTGTCTACACAACTGGGCCATGGAAAATGGCTCAGACAGTGAGAGAAGCTCCTGAGTTTTGCAGACAAAGATGCAACGTAGTGCAGGCCTCAGCATCAAAGGTGGGGAGCTTGAAATTCAAAATGGTCATAGCCTCCTGCTTTTGGGAGTGATTAGGCATGGGAGCAGAGGAACTGGTGTTGGCCCTGGGTGTTTAAAAAGAGTTTAAGTCATAAGCCATTCTTAAACCTAAGCGTTGGGTATCCCCTGAACTTGAACTTGCAAGAATGTTGTCCTAACAAACACCTTGCAGAGGAGAGAGGAAAAATTATGCCAGCCCATGGGACAGGAAAGTGGCTGCACTCTTTAAAGCCTGTAGCCAGTGGCATGGATAGTTTTGGACACAAAGAGCATGGAAATAGTATGACCTCCTGGAAACAGTGAAAAATACCAGACTTGCCATGTTATTTTCCTAACACTAAAAACAATGTGTTCATGCCATGGGAAAACTCCCACTGAGCTGCTGGGACCTTCCAAGCCCTTCCCACAGGTTCTTTGCCCACTGCAGAAAGTCAACACTAAGGAAAAACCCTCCTGTGAGCCATGCCACTGTCTTCTGACAATCTAGTGGGTAATACACATCAAACTACATCTCCCCAGAAACCCAGCAGGCACAAGTTATTCCAGAAAGTCCCAAGAGCAGAAATCCTGCTTCCAGAACCAAGTGGAAACTCTTCCCACTCCTGTCAGATCTTCAGAGATCCATTTAGGGGATCTTTTCTCACCTTTCTGTGAAATACAATGTAACTGCAGCCACAACTCAGGTTTTCTCAAGTTTTTCTTTGTAATTTATCAGCAGTATTTTTGCCAAGCCAGAAGGGTTACGTCCATACTCTCTGGTGCTAAGTAGGATTCCTGTAAGTCATCTAACTTGTTTGGAAGTAGGGATGCGGCCCCCAGCAGGCTGATGAGACAGGAGGAACAGTTTCAAAACGTATTTACTCGTAACTGCAATGAGAAAATAAACTTTTATTTCCCTGCCCCTTGACTCTCTGTACTGCTTAGCTCTGTGTCCCTTCTATGCCATGTGAGGAACAGCCTGGACAGGTGGAGCTGGGGATAGGACACTCTGGGCATGTCCAAGTGTAATGGAGTCTTTAAGGCAGATTTTCAAAACATTATGGATTTCATCTTTGCTTAGCAGCCGGTTACTGTGCCAAAGCCATGAATCACCACTTGAAGTGATTGAAGGAGGGGGAAAAATAATATTAGTAAAGTCGCAAACTAGTTCAGGGATAGGCTTTGTAGTCCTATTAAACTTGAGAGGCTACAGTTTCTATTCCCAGACCTGGAGGTTAACACAAGAACAAGAACCACGTTTCCCCACCCCATCCAAAGAGTTGTACTAGGCAAAAACTGAAGAGCAAACCAGCAAAAGGTCAATCCTGTACTGTGTAGGCAAATGTTGCCAGCAGATTAACATGGCAGTGTTCATGAAAAGTCTGCAGCAGCTCTGGCAAGCTTTGCAAAATTTATAATTCATTGCAGAGGAACCAAATATGTGATGTTTGTTTCTGGGGAAGAATGGGAGGAGACTAATGGTAAAGGAGAAGGAGTGGGAGTGCGGAAGCGGGGAGAGGGGAAAGCAGAAAACTGAGCCCTGGCGAGTTTTCAGGGACCTACAGAAAAAAAATTGTCTAAATAGAGTAGTTCAGACCTCAAATACCGTGAGGTGCTTTGACAATCTTCTGGGTTTTGGCATTTTAAACAAAGTGTTCTTACATTTACTAGGCTGGAATGTCCATTTGACTATAGACTCTCTGCTACTTTGCTCATACTTTAACATTTTGGACATGTGACAAAAATGTGTGTAACGCATTTTTTAAAGTGTTGATTGTGCTCGTAATTTTCAAGTCAGAATATAAAATAAACATCTCTGCCCTTTCTTCCAGCAGGCAGCACAGAGATCTGCTCTCCGCGTTCTATCTGACAGGTACATTTTGTCATTTTTATGAACTATAAATTGCTTTATGAAACGTTGAGCCCTATTTATTGTGGCATATAACTCATAATCGGATTTTGTCCCCAAAGTATCTGTGAACTGGGATGTTAAACATTTTGCATGCTTGGATTTGTCATGCATGTGTAGAGTTTATTACTGCAAAAATCACAGTCTTGTTGTATTTCATACAGAGTATGCAGAATCCCTTGTTGTGATACCAAATGAGAGATAAGAAACTTACTGGAGAAGGCATGAATGATGCAGTAAATTCTGAGCTTTAGAGTTTGCTGAGATATATCTGAGCTCATTTCTCAGCAATAAGTACTTCATTTATTCCGAGATGTTCTCTTTTGACTTTTTCCAAATCCCTTCCCTGGGAATTACTCTTCCTTTGATGAGATTCTCTGTATGTTTTATGCACAAAAACAATGCCCTTTTTTACCCCTTAAGTTTTAAGAGATTGGTATTTTGGAGGAATTTAATTAATTTTTTCACTTCTTCTGGAACTGCAGCAGTGCTCCAGGCAGATAAGCAGGGGACCAAATCCTTAGTGTTCAGGTTTTACTCAGCTCTTTTTCAAGCAAAAAAATCCATTAACTTCAATGGGAAACTTGCCTGAGTGAGAAATTCGGGATTTGGGCCATAGTAAATGTTATAGTTGGGCTGTAGGTCTGCACAGGTATTTACCTTAAATGACTTTTATGAAAGAGGATTGATTGAAATATAAGGTAGCTTTCTAAGACGGTCCTGATTTCTTTTCCAGTTTTGGGAAAGGGGGTAGGGAAGGGGGAGGAGACACTGTACATTTTAGTGCCTGTGAAAAAGAACTAGCAGATTTACATTTTTCCACAAATGAGGTACTGTGTCATGCAGGCTGACACAGAGTAAATTTCCCCATGTCTCGTTGGCAGCCCCCTCTGCTCCGTCTGGCCCCCAGCCCCCCGCCTCCCTGGGAATAAGTGGTAATTGACTCTGGAAGCCAGCTCAGGCCAGGATTTCTCCAGAGCAGAGCCTGTCACTTAGGCTGAATTATATGTTGTGCATGGATGAATAACATTTCTCTCTACTCGGAGGGTAAGACCGCCAAAATTATTGACCTTCCCTCCCCAAGTTTACAAACACTGTTTTGTTTAGAATTTTTTGCCCGCTTTAAGGAAAAAAAAATCCTGAGTAAAATGTATGGGATGTGGGTGAAATTGCTGGCACAGTTATAGGGCTCAGAAGTATTTGCTGTAACTGGAATGAATGCAAAAGGAAAGTGGAGTTGGAGGCAGCATTATGCCCCTCTCCCTGGAGGTGTGCAAGCTCACTGCCGAGGCAAAGCAGATTTTGCACTTGGTGGGGACAATACCGTGACCAAATGAAACATGGGGATTTTTTTCACAGCATTCTACCCCTGGGCTGCATGTGAAACATTCCTGCAGGAGTGGCCCTGGAGGTAATTAACAAACCCCAAATCCCACAGTTTGATTTCTGTCTCCCCAGGAAGAAAAGTGGTGGTGATGGATAGATGTTCCCTACCTCGTCAAAGGTGGTGAGGTAGCTGGGTGCAGGCTGCCTTCATCCACACAGCAGAAGGGCCTCAGTATTAATAACCATCATGGCTCAGATTTAGGATTTATGATCAGATATTTCCCTCTCTGCCCCTAAAAGCATGCTCAGGGACTACAGCTTTTCCAACCTGCTCTGCAAAAATTTGGCTGCCAGGGTACCCTCCTTCTCCCCCATCTGGAGGGGGTGCTGGGAAGGCTGGGGGTGCACCCTGGGGGTTTGCTTCCCTGCCACCCATGACCTCACTGCAGCGAGCAAATGGGAGGGCAGGGGGCCAAAATCCCCCACTGTGACAGCAGTTTCTGTCTATTCTTGGCTAGAGCAAGGATGCCTGTGATACTGCTGCTCATTAGTTGTGTCCCAATAGCAACTCAGAGCTCCCAGCCACACACCAGCACTTCCCAGCAACAAGGGAGATGGCAGCTTACTATAAAGCTTTTTTTTTTTAAAATATTCTCCAGAAGTTCCTCTTGCAGTTCTTGCTTTCAAGTTCTATTAAAGAGGTAGCAGTTAGCTAAACTAAAAGATGAGAAAAAAATCTAAACAAACATAAAAGAGAGAGTTTTTAAACCTAGCCATTGATTTCTGTAGTGTATCACACTCAGTCTTGTTTTCAGAATGACACAGTAACCCCCAGCAGATTTATGTGCAAACACAAAGATTAGTGACCCAGAAGCTTGACTGAAACAGCTTTTCTGCTTCCAGAAGACAGGTTGCTCTGCACATGCACTGACTATTTTGTCAGCAAAGATGCACTGGCCCCATTAGCTTTTCATTCTCTCATGAAAAGCCCTCGGTGTTTATTCAGCACAGCTTGGTTTTAATTTTCTTGTGCTCTTCAGTAAAGTGGTCAAACTATACAGATTATTCACTTTCTGGGACAGAGAAGAGCAAGAACTTAACTCATATACCTTAATGGTATAAAGCTGGCATATTTTCAATTTTCTCCTATATCTACTGCCTGAATAGCTTTCAAGTGAAGAAAAATGCCTGTAACTAAAATATTCAGTGTGTTCTGTTGTTATTTAACAGTAAGCAGTGTGGTTAAGCCAGGTCTTAAACTTGCTTAATCCCACTGAGCTAAATAGATTTTATTATTGACTCCCATGGTTCCAGAACTCTGACCTTAAGGCTGAAGTTAAAAGCTAATTTTTTTTACAGTCTGTTCCACTAACCCAGAAGCACTTGCTTGCTGGATACATTTGCAATGGAGAACGTCCAGCTGTAAATTACAGCTGTTTGCAATCCTACCCAAACACAACACTCATTATTATTCTTTTGTTCTTTTTAGGCTGAAAAGCCCACCATGAGGGAGACCGTACAGTACTTAATCCACACATTAAATTTACTCATAGCTCATATTCATGTGCAAGATAAGATTTTCCATAAGTAAAGAGTTACAGTGGTCCTAGGACACTTTTATTCCCCTCTCTGTTTTTAATTCCCTGTGCTGGAGTGTAAGTGAAGTGGGTCTGCTGAAGAGTTTTGAACACTTAGAGGACTAAAGTGGTGTACCACTGCTGAATTTCCTCTCTGGTTGTAACAAGGGAAAGAGAGGTCCTTTGCCAAAGGCTTGGGTGGTACCTGGGAGACGTGCTGACTTCACAGCCACAATCTGCTCTCCTTTCTGTGTACTTGTACTGGAAGAGGTAGGCAAAACCCACCAGCTCTGCCCATACAAACCTCAGTGCAGGCGTATAAGGACCAGGCAGAGCTGAACCCAGTCCTCTCAGCAGCCGTATGGCTGTGTTGCCAGGCCTGCCATTCCCAGCCGATAAGCCCTGTAAAGAGTCCAGCTCAATAGCTTGCTCTCAGCACCTCAGTGATACAAATGTATCGTCCAGACCTGAACTGTGAAGCACAGGCTATGATGAACCTTTTAGACCTACCACCTCTTGCTGTTGACAGAGCAGGCGTCTCAGCACTAGCATCCATTTGGCAGTGAAGACAAGCCCCATTCATGATGGCTACACAGCCTGCCTTGACCTTCAGTCTGGGCAGGAGGGATAGTGCTTTGCACTTCCATGTAACCATGGCTCATCTGTCCATGTCTGATCACAGGACACCAAAATGTGGGCTGTACCAGACACAAGCTGGTTTACCCTAATGGGACTGACCAGTAGCACGCAGGATCCTGAAGGGCAAATGAATTTTCCCCCTTCCCCACTGGAGAAGTGAAGAGTTTGGGCAGCTGAGAAGCAATGGAGCCTCATATCTGTGGGCAGAGACATTTGGAAGCAGAGGTGCTGCTGCACTGCCTCTCATGGCTGCATGCATGCATTTAGCACTTAGGTGCAAGAAAAATCAAAAAGGTTGACCTTGGACAACCCAGTCCCTTGCCCTGATATTGTAAGCAGACACAGAACTGATGATTAGTCCAGTGGGATGTGTAGCACACCTCTTCTTCAGACAAAGCCACATCGAGATACACTATTTGTGTTAGGAGGCCTGGGGAGGCACTGCCTGTAAAATATTAAAGCAACAATAAGAGGCAATTTAGATTTTTTTAGTAGATCACTTAAGGCAGACAAGGCAGCTGTTCAAGCAGCCTTAAAACTTTTTGTGGAAAGAGACAAAGTTTTCTTGTTCTCAGATATCTGCTTGAGCTGTGATTATGCAAAGCAGTTAAACTTGTGATACCCCAAAGTAAGTAAAGAGTCCAGTGACAGCTAGCAAAAACACTCATGTGCTTCACGTCACTCACATACTTAATGTTTGTGTTGGACTGATGTTTCTGATAACATTGCCTTTCACACCATGAGAGCTCTCCACATGAGAAGCTACATGGTCAGCTTATCAGTGAGTGACTCAGCTAGCTGGCTGCCCAGAAAAGCTTCATGTGGCAGCATTGTGCAATCAGTGACAGCCGAGGGGAAGCCTTGGCTTGGGACAGCTGATCGGGGACCCAGCAGAGGGTGACGGAACTGAGATCACAGGCTCCACAGGAGCCAAAAAGGTTGAGAGAAAAGCGTACACGCACAGTGCTCACTGCCACAGAGGCAGACATGCAGCTCTCAGCATTAGCACACTGCTTAAACTTTCTGGATTATCTTTGAGAGGAAAAAGAGAATATTTCTGAGAGGGAATATATGGATTTACCATTTATGTCTTGCATGAAAGCTTGGCTGTTTGGAAATGCTGGTGTCTCACATTTGCACCCTCCCTGGCCCCTCCCCTAATAAAGGGTAGCAAAGGGCAGCCGCTCCTTGGAATGGTCTGGGTTTTCTCAGTCCTGCTAGTTACAGAACGTGAAGGTGGAAGAGTAATGATACATATTGTATATAGGATAGCACTGGAGAATGTTGTGAATTAGTGAAAAGGGGCTTTAGAAGAAGAGCCTGTGTGGACAGCTTGGATCGAAAAGGAATAGGTATCTCTGTAAAACTGGGACTCTCTCTACTTAATTTGTGAGCAAGACCTGTAGCATTCACCTTTTTGCTGCTGGATGTTTTCTCATACCTTGACTATTGCTGGTGTTTATTTAGAATTGTTCTACCATAGCACCAAAGATGTGATGTGGATGTATTGTTGTGTGAGAAGGTGGAGCAGAGCTGTCCCAGAGAACTGTGGCAACTTTGAGCCCTACTAAATACTGGAATTAATTTGATGTTTAAAGACAGAAAAAGAAAAGTTAAGATGTATTTTTCTCTTCAAGGAAGCGATAGTGTTTTGCTATCATGACAGCCAAACATTTCCCACCTCCCTATGGGCAACCTCATGCATTTGCTCCCAAAAGATATCTAGGGGAAGTCAGTCAGTTGTAGTTCCCAGAAACACCCGCATTTTGAAAAATATCTACCTGCTAGAAGAAAGGTCTGACTAGTAATTTCTCACATATTTTCTTTGACTTCCTTTGTCTTTTAAGAAACAGTGTGAGGATAATTACAGCATGAATGTGGAAGGTAAAAAGGCAAGGTGTAGGTCTGTGGTCTTTCATGTATTAGTAAGGAGAAAACAGGTCCCATTGCTGGCTGGCAGCATGAAGAATATGCAAAGTGCTATTGGGAAGAAGAGTGTATATGTGTGCAGCATATGAAGTGCCTCAGCATATGATTAACCTCACTGAGTATGTAGTAAATAGTAGATAACTGTGATAAAAAAAGTATTCGTGTGATTTATCAAACTGAGCAACTGTGCATTTTGCAGTGAAGCAGGAGGTCAATCCTGAAATCTAGGGCAAGTAGAGCAATAGGAAATTGCAGGGACTAAGAAGTTAATCATACTGTTGGACTGCTTCCATCTGGTTTTGAAAGACGGAGTCAGTACAGTGTTAGCGAGGATGCTTCACGGCAACAGATCAGGAATTAATTTTTTCGGCAGATCTTCAGCTATCATTTGTGGTAACACAGGCTTATAAAAATGTAATTTAATTTCTTTGGAATAAATCAAATAGGACAAGAAGTGTGAGAGTGTTTTTTTAATATGTGTATCTGAGGCAAAAAATAAAAAGTGTGAGTAGAACAGCAACAATCCAAGAGGAAACAAACATTAACAATATAAAACCTGGAAGGCATATATGGCCATCCAGTTAAATTGTGCACATAATTTTCTTTGAAAAATCAGTTTTCAGTTGGGAAACTTCTACATTTTTATGACCCTTGGAGGCATAATCTTGTCTAACCTGTCTGTCCATCTTCATAAATGTGGATCAAAGGAGCACTGACCTAACGTTTTGTGGAATTGATGCTCTGAACACCACTTAGATATATCATGAGTGCAAAGCTATAGGCAGCAAGTTTGCTAATAAATTCTATTTTCCTTATTATTGATACTACTTATGATATTTCAGTGAGATTTGAACATCTGGGCAATAAAAGTCCCCGTAGGCAATGAACATGTACTAAAACAAAAGGGATTTTAACCCTGATAATAATTCTGGTAGCTAAAACTTGCTTTCTTCAAACAGGTACGTGGACAGTTAGCTGATAACATTATGCCTCCCTTACTTCAGCAGTGGAGTAAGAGAACAGAGAGCCCCATACTAGGAGTAACGTGTTGTGCTATTTTTAGTGCTAGGCTGCAAAAAGTGAATGTTATAAATACATTTGTATCTATTTCCTGGCAGTCTGATGAAAGAAAGCTCAGGTTTACACAGCACCAAAAGCAGGAAACCAGCGGCCGCTCTGTTCACACAAATCACCACTTTCATTACCACTTCATTTTAAGAAAAGGTGAAAATTCGTAGCAAGCAGCAACACCTCAGCCTGGTCCAGTTACATGACACGAGTTTGGGACTTTTGACTCCTGTGTGCTTGTGAATCACGTTCTAGCTGTTTCTCGGGGAGTCTCCAGAGCAGGTGCAGCAGTGCAAAGGAGAAATCTCAGTTCCCTTTGAGTGAGGCAGCAGTCCATGCAGCAGATGGAAGGAGATCCCCCCTTCAAGCTTTAATCGTTCGGTAATCAGCCAGGCACAACAGGGCTTTCTGGCACCAGCTCCATGGATGATGACATGTTTGCTCCAGTCAGTTTTTCCTGCCTTCCTGCAAAGATGGTTTAGAAACCTTAGTTAAATTTCTGGGTTTGCCTCTGTCACTGGCAAGGCTATCTGCCTTCTGTCCTCTGTAGTTTTTAATTTTAGATTCAAGAGCATTTCCTCCTTGCTCTTGCTTTTGTTCTGACTCTGGCAATAATGGAGGCAGAAGGGAAAAGGGAGACTGGCTTGCTCAGGAGAGAACAGTCAGGTTCTGCAGGAGGCCAATCCCGTGAAAAAGATATGCTTGTGCTCAGGATGGACAAGGGATTCCTCGGAACAGTGTCTTCCTGAGGCCCCAGTGGGGAACAACACTGTGCAACATCAAGTCTGTGCTTTGGCTGGCCCTTTGTTCTCTGGGAGGTGAAGAGGATACTACACAGATACAGAACTGTGTCCAGTTTCTTTGCAGGCAAAAAAAATTAGGATGAGTCAGTAGAAAGAATGAGGTACCCTGTCATTTCTCCATGGGGATTAGTTGTGGCTGATCAGGCCTGAAATGCTCCTGCAAGAAGTCACATTGTTGTGATCTCAGATACTTTGCTCCCCCATGCAGTCCCATCCAGATGTCTCCTCTGTTTTTTCATGACTGCCTCAATTTTGATGTAAGTTGCAGGAAAATTTTTATCCTTTCCTCTCTCTTGGAAAAGTATTGGATTTAATCTACCGTTGAGGAATGGTTCATACTGTTCTAAGTTTCTTGCATTTCAGTGAAAAGAAATGTGTGAACTTTGAACAACCTGGGTTTTCTCCCAAAGAAAAACTGGAGCATTTGTGAAATTAAACAAAGCCCTTATGGTGGAACAGCTTTTTACCACAGCTATTTCACATATGCTGGTGGGAAGGTACAGCATCAGTCCAGTAGGGCACTGCTAGCTCCCCCAACACCCTCACTGGCAACCTGATGAGCAGGGAAAGTATTCAGGCTCTGGAACCATTGAAGTTTTTTTGATGTAAACTGAGATCCAAAAATCTCAAATAGCTCATTTTCTAAAGTTACAAGGTTGATTTTTTTTTGCTAACTCAATATTTCCAGGGAGTCTGTCTGGTGACATTTTCTTTACAAATTATCAGACCAAACACTTTCTGCTTTATTTTTCACTATTATTGCTTTCTTTTGAGGATCTGTTTCATGGGTAAATTCAAAGTTGAAGGGCTTTGTTCCAAACTGGAGTGGCATGAAATTTCAAATTCCTTCTCCAAATGGAAGACCTTCCTTCTCTCGAGGATTGTATTTATTGTAGGCTGCCCTTTTTGCAGTCAGAGAGGGGCCAGATCATATTATGACTGTTTGCTCTAATGTGTTTTTTTCTGAGAAGAAAAATTAGGCCTGGATTGAAACTGGATGTAAAAAAGTCTAAGTTTAGACATTACATTTTTATAACCTGAAAATTTTATCATTTTGAAAGGCAGAAATAAATAGAAATTTCTAAAATTAAATTAGTTATTTTTCCACAACGTATGATTTAAACATGACACATGCCATCTTTAATATGGTCTGCAATCTTCTACCATTTTAGCCAAAAAAGAAAGTTGTTTCTTTTATAGGTAGGTATTTTATATCCTAGAAAATTTACTTTGCATAGGAGTGTATCTTCTGTGTTAGATTGTTAACAAGGTTTTAAAGGGTTTTTTCATTCTTGACTTGGGTGCAGAACTCATTTTCAGGCTGAGACACTGCCTCTCACCCACACATTCACACAGAAGAGAATAGGCCCTTCTCTGTGAAAATTTAGAAGCCAAATAATTCACAAATAGGTCTCACCTATTACTTAGTGGCACAATCAATCATAACTGCTCTAAATGAACAGTTTGTCAAATAAAATTAAAAACAACAACAACCAAAAAAAAAGACCAACAAAAAAAACCCACAAACAGGTTAAAGGTTCCCATGAGGTTAAAGAATCCCATGATTCTGATTTAACAGATAAAAATCAGCCCTCAAAAAGTCACAGAGACCTGCCACGTAAATTTATTGCTTTGCAATGATCCTTTAAGACACTTTAATATGCTTTTTTGAGGATCTGCTGGGGCCCTGGTGTCATGCATACCCAGGGAGGTTTGTTATTGTTTCATGCCCTGGAAGGTGATGCCTGCTGGCGGGAAAGGTGCTGGTTAGGGGCAGCTAGACCCTGGTTCCCAGCAGCCCAAAGGGACTTTGCTTGCCATTACCATCTTCCTTTTCTTCCTTCCTACATTACCTTTAGAGGGAGAAGAGGAAAACCAGACATGCGGCCTCTGTCACATGCACCTTCCCCTGCGTGGCCTCAGATCTCCATGGTTTTGGCCGTTTCCCGAGGCGACCTTGTCCCAGAGCTTCTCTGTCTGCCCATCATGGACCCTTGCTGTGTTTCTTGCTCAGGCTGCCCTTTCCCCATTCCTCAAAACCACCCTGACCCCACTGGGGTGCCTGGAACCTCCCCTGGAACCCCCGTCTCCTACCAGTCTCCTCCATCTGCCCCAGTCTCAGGGCCGCGCAGCAGGAGCCAAGCCCCTCTGCTCTGCAGTGCCATCAGTGACGCCCAGTGCAGGGTACCCAAGCATCACCCACTGCTGAAAGCTTGATGTGGACCCCATCATTGGAGAGGGGCAGTGGAGAAACAGCTGTAGAGAGGGCCAGCCCTGTTTTGCCTTGTTTGCAGCCCCACGGCCACCAGCACCCTCCTTTGGCTGAGGCCGGGTGGGGCACAGCCCGCCTGGGCAGTGGCGGGGCTGGCACTGCCACCGTCCAGCCAGGGCTGCCCTCGGCTGCCGGCCCACGGTGGGGCAGCCACGCCATCAGCTGGACACGGGGGGCTCGCTGTGCACCTTGAGCCTTTGCATTCAACTCCCCGCAGTAACCATCGCTCTTCCCTGCTTAATAATGCCCTCAAATACTGATTTCCTGAAGCCACTTCTTCTAAGGTCATGACGTCCCTTTTTCTAAAACTTAATACGCTTGATGCTGACCATGTGGAGTTAGAGTGGGTTTGTAAATATTTGTATCTTCAGTATTATTTCTTTGATAGCAAACACTAGGACGATAATTCCCACATTAAAAAGGCTCTTGGGAAGGGTTTAGGAACTCTGGCCAGGCAAAAATAGTTGCCTAAAGGAAGAGGAAAAACCTTGGAGAATTACCAGACTCTTTTTTTAAATTTCGAGACAAATGGACTTTTCAAACTTTGCCCTGAAAAGAGATCTGGTCATGACCTACTATAAATCTCATATGGCCATTTAAAACCTCACAGTGCTCTGGTTAAACAGCATTGCACCAGACAAAACCTCCAGGGCATGGGGACATTGCTGCGGTTTTTCCCTTTCAAACTTGTATATTGTCCCCATAACATATTGCCAATGTTCACAGGACCAAATGAGACTGTGGTCTTTCTTTAATGTACTCAGAGCTCTTGTGTTGAGAGCCTGTGAGGTCAACAGGAAAACATGGAATGAAATCTCAGCTGAATATCAGTCTTTCCCAGGCTTCCTGGCAATTTCCAACTTCTCACTCTTTTGTTTTCACTTAATAAGATAGAGCTTGTCCTGTGCTCAATTAAAAAAAAAAAAAAAAGTTGTGAAAGAGCTAAGACTCAGAAAATGAGCAATTTTATAAATGCCTGGCAGATTCCCAGTCTGCTGAACCTAATAAGAAGCACACTCATTTTTCCAGTTTGAAACTCTTTGGTGCAAACACCCCTAGTGCAAATATCTCCCACAGGACTCGTGGGAAGAGTGCCAGTGCATAGAAAAATAAGAGTGCTGGTATTCTGACATGAAAGCTGTAGCCTACATTTTTGAAATAATGGTGTTGAAAAGTGGAGCTCTGAGAAGAACCTAATTTTGGGCTTCTCCAGATGTCAGATCACCCTCAGCTTTCCTACTTCTCCTTCTGCTAGAGGGACTCACAGCACAGCACCTCTCTCTGTTAAAGCTGAAGAGGAAAGCAACAACTGCAACGTCATTTGTGCAAACACAGAGAACAGTCTGAGAAGACAGCAAAACCTAAACACTCCTTTGAGATTATCACTCTGTAATTGATACAGATGTACTGGTTCAAATGTACCTCTGTTTCAACTTCTCTTTTTACACCATTTTCTGTATTAGCATATTATGTGCTTGTCAAGTGCAACCAAATTTTAACTTCAGATTGTTGATGTTTTATGTGTGTTATATAAATGTATATATATGTATTTCCTAAATTATTGTAAAGGATTTAATGTTGATGAAAAGCAGCAGGTTGACACCTGATTATCCAGGAGTTTTTCCCTTGTGTTGCAAGTACATCTGCCCCCTCCTGGCGCCTTGAATTATCCCCATGCATATTCTTTATGTGTGCAGACAAAGGGCACTGTTGAAGCAGATGAATGCCTCAGCATTTGATGTCGTTAACTAATCTGAGCCAATACCACATTATTTTCTAATAAATGTATTGTATTATTTTTTTCCACTTGGTCAAAATGCAGTATTATCCATTTGACAAGAGCCATGACAAATTTCTGTCATTGTCTACTGTACATTGCTGTCTTCTGCCTTTGTAAGGTCTCACAGATTGGCTAGACTGGGAATTATGACAGAGTTGCCCTACCTAAATTATTAGGGTTGTTTTTATGACCAAAATCTGGTATCACTGTGGAGCAGCAGTAAAAAACCAGTGGATCTGGTTTGAATTGTTCATATGTCAGTCATTTACTGCACCAGCCTTTTAAATATATTACAACAAACTATGAAAACACTCTCTGATTAAATGAGGGAATGTATGGCAAATTAATTCCCACTGTCCCAAATGGAGAAGGCTTACTCCAGTGTCACAATGCACTCCTTGTCTGCTTTGGAGTCAAGCTGCACAGGGATATCATGCACCAGTGTTCATCTGCTGAACTGGGAGGTTAGCTGGAAGAACTGGTAACTGCAAACTCTGTAACTGTATGGACCTGCCAGTCACTCCTCTCGTTAATCAACAGCTGCAAGGATGAAAAAGAGGTGCAACATGGGTAGTCTGGCCAGGATAAAAAGGGACATCGTGGAAGGAAGGTAAAATCTGGAAGGAGAAAAGATGAGCTTCTGTTAAGAGATTCTTCACTACTTTTTATTAAGGCCATACCATACCTGAAAGAAAAGATTTTCTGATACTGTTTACAGGTTGTCATAGGCTGCAGTTTGATTGAGTCAAGGCTTAGCTACTGAGAATATTTGGGGTTTTCAAATACACTTTCTGCACTTGTGCAGAAAAGAATAATTACCCCCAAAAGTTGCGCTTCTTTTTTTTCAGAAGTGGCACTCAATTCACATGGCCATGATGATTCTAAAATTACCAACATGTGTCCAAAGCTAAGACATGACAGGGTTAGTTAGGAAGTAATTGCATTAGGTTTGTCTTGCAGCTGATGAAAAGCTTGTTAAAGCTTTTTTGTGCAACCCTGAGATTTTCTGTGTTTAATTTCTTACTTAGACGTATTTTAATATCTTTGCTTTAATGTTGATATGGTCTTGTTGGGGTTAGAGTTACTTATTTGGTTGCAGGCCCACATGCATGGGAATTATATTATTTAAATTACATACATCTTCAGTTGACATGACTCATGTTACAATTGAAATGAATAAGCCAGCCCTGTATACCAAAAATAAGCAAACAAATGTAAAACACATCACCATATTAGCAGAACCACAATATGCTGATTAACGGTGGACAGCACAGTCATCAAATCAAGGTCACAATCAAGATCTGTACAATGAGTCAGAGCTCTGAGTTTTCAAACAGACACATTCAGTGAAGAAGTTGAACAGCTTTACATTATAAGCTTGACATGATTTGGAACTACATTCAGTTGGTTTTGCATCAGGAAAAGCTGAAGAGAAAACAGTTCTCGTTTCTCCTCACAAATGTTCAAGTCAACACAAGCACTGAGTAAGGCAATCAAGTACGGTAGTCTTCAGTCCTTGCCAGTGGTGCATGGAGAACTGGTGCTGTTATGGTTCAGTCCAGAGAAGTCCACCCATCAGAGCAAATTCATCAGTGATGCAGAGTTTAGAATTTCCTTCTCATGTCATATAGTTATCATGTATGATTATTCTTCTGCTCTTATTCTCTCCTAGCCATCAAACTCAAGTCAGAGGTCACTCTGAAAATCACATGCTCTTGCAGCTTTTAAATTATTGATGTAACATTTATGAAAATACTTCTTGCATAATTATTAGGTAAGGACTATAAATAAGTTCTGGAATAATTCACCGGCAGAAAATGATGGATCTAAGAATCTGACATTTGCTGCTAGGCCGGCAAGCAATTAATATGTGCCTTTTCACTTTTTTTCTTTTTTTGGCCAAACAACTATGCATCTATGTGAAATGAAGTGGGATCTGTAGGAGCGCTGGTGGATAGGACGGTCAGGACGGATGGAGACGAGAGATCTCTGAAGTCAGGTCTTGGAACTTGTGGTTTGTTGCAAAGGGCATGGGTGCAGGGGCCCTGCTTGGAGCTGCCAGCCACAGCTTGGAGCAAGCCCGAAAGAGCAAGAGAGAGAGAGAGCAAGAGGATGAAGTTCCCATTACAATACAATAAATCTTCTTCTGTGCTGAATATTCTAATTTTCACTAACCAATCTAGTACAAGATACAAATCCTATAGCATTTACATACAGCCTGTAAGAATCATTACATTAACATACCGTGTTACATTTTAAACCCTAAAAACTACTCTTTGGACCCCTTCTGCCAAGATAGTAGGGTCTGCTCTGACCCTTGGACCTGTCTGCAAGCAGAGGGTATTGTTTAATCAAAAGGAGATTACCTTCAGCCGGCCATACCATTGTTTTCCAGTTATTCAGTAACTAAGGCTTGGTATCTCAAAGCTAGCTTTCATTTCAATCTCACTTATAGTTTCCATATTCTCAAAATCTTTTGCCAGGCAATCATATTTATCAGGCTTTCCTGTTTCATCTTCCCCAACAGGATCTTTCCCTTAAAAGAAAAGAAAGTGTTCAGCCTCATCCTTTCTTCCTAAGGATCTTTATTTCACATGGTTGCTGGCTGCCAGCACAACACAGCAGAAGCTTTGGCCAGGATAATGACAGACTTTAAAACTGACATCTCCTGCTTGTTGATCCCAAGAGGTGGCTATGCTTCTCACAGATCCATCCTTCTTCCTGCTTACTTCACTGCACAGATGGAGCCTGGTTTCCTGGATGTGGTCAATACAGCCTGGTGTCTGTCTGTAGATCACTGCTGAATACACCCATGGCCTTGCAGGCAGGCAGAACAGGCTGAGGTGTGACACACCAGCCTCCTGCATGGTGTGTGTTCCAGCGAGTAATGACGACCTTTTCCTGCAGGGAAAGCACTTAAACCTACACTCAGCAGGTGCCACCTCCTCAGGACAAGCTAATAACCTCATCAGCACATAGTGTCTCCATGTCTTTCTAATAATAATCACTTCTTTACCCTAAATTTGGAAGCTAATATGAATCAGTTCGCAGCTTGCCCTGATGACTTTTAATCTAAAGACCACAGCTGGCCTTTGTGCTTTTCATCAGATGAATTCCAATAATCATTAAACAAAGTTTTCTCAGTTCTGCTTTAGGTCTGGCCCAACATATCTTGCAGACATTAGTCCTGTGCAACACTGGCAAAATCCTGCCATCCTGTAAAATCAGTGATGGCAACATGAATAATTAGTTGCTGTATTTATACAGCATCAGACTTACAGTTATTTTCCAGTTGTCTATACTGCTTTTCTTTGTATCTAGTCTAACCCTGGAGAGTACAGAGAAGTCTGCAAAGTTTTAGTCCATGAGATCATCCTAGTAATTTCTTACTGCAGGCACTGTCTGTCTAACTTTAGTTCCCCATGCTAAATAATTGTGATATTGTTTCTTAAAACCCTTGACAACAAAAATCAAAACAACCGTAAATAATCCATAGACATATGGAATTGTTTTGAGAAAGCAAATTGCTGAGACTCCTTAAAAATGGAAACCTACCAAGGAAACCCCAGCAGCCTCTTTGACAGTCTGCTCTAAAACTTTTCACTTGCTTTGATGTTGTTTGTAATTTATGCTCCTCAGAGGCTTTTAGATGAAGGAAATCATCTGTTTTAATAATGTGAAACCTTCTTCTGGCTACTCGAGATGGGAATTCCTGCCCTGTTTCCTGTGCCTTTCTGTCATGGCCAAAAGGGGAAGGGGGGCTTTAAAATTGCAGGGCTGTTAGTGATCAGAGCTGTGGCATCACCTACCATTTCAAAATGTCTACCCAAATATTACTTACCTCTCACTGCTGAAGTAACATGTTAAGGAAACCTGTCTTTTTAAGCTCATTCTCCACTGTGGTGTTATTTCACTGTATTAGTAATTCATAAAGGTAGGTTATGTGGTAACAAGTATAGGACAAAAGCAATTATTGAAATAGTCACTTTAATTCAAAATTATTTTAATTACTAGTGATACCTGTCCTTTTTTTTTTTTCCTCATTTCTGTGCTAAGTCTCTTCATGATTCAAAAATTGCCACTGGGCTATCACCTCTGGTAATTGCCATTCTTTGAGCTGAGTGAACAAAGGAAAAATTAAACTGGAGTGTGTCAGGCAAGCAGAATAGGAAATATATGTTCCTGCAGGAAAGCTACTCTCCTCCTAATTACCCTGCAATTGCCAGGTTCAAAATGTAATTTATGAGCAGCATAGATAGAATGGCCACATTAGTCCATTATTTCATGATGATCTTTTCTACTCCTGATTTCAGAAAGAAGGGATTTTGTAGCTGTCAGTGCATTGGCATTGTCACCAGCTGCTCTGGGCAATGATGCTAGACAACTGCACTGGAGAGATACTCCCAAAAAAATGTAAAGCAGTCTCCTAACAGCGCAGTTTTACAATAGAGAGGTGCTGTAAAGTACAGCTCAATAAATAAAGCTTAATCTGATGGGCTGCCTCAGACACTGCTGGTCACATTCAGAAACAGATCCAGAAATGTTTGAAGAAGGAAGTTTTCCAGCCTGTGGCTGCTGCTGTTGCACGTTTCACTTACTGTAAAATACACCAAATGCAGTAAATGAACTTCATAAACACACCCTGAGTCCATTTTACTCTGACAAGTATGGAGTAGCCTGCAAAAGGATGGAGTAGAGGGTGAAGCTGTGAACATGTGATAGGCAGCTGACATGTTTCAGCTGTAGGTTTGGTGCCTGAGGCCAAGTCTGCATTTCAGTCAAGTTGGGGCAGTGACTTGCTTGTCATCTGAGTGAGCTTTAAACACAAAACAGGGGGACACTCATGGCCAGATGGAGCTCAGGAACCGTTCAGTGCCCATGTAGTTACCACATTATCACATTAGTTAGCACCATAGTTTGTGGTACTTGAGCTAGTCCCAGCAGGGTCACAGAGTGACTGAGGCTGGCACTTCCAGGGATCATCCAGTCCCACCCCCACTCAGAGCAGCATCAGCTAAAACAGTTGCTCAGGGCCAAAGTTGGGTCTTGAGTATCTGCCAAGATGGAGACTCCACAGCCTGTCTGTGTAACCTGTTCAAGAGTTTGACCACCCTCACAGGAAAAAAAAAAAAAAAAGTTATATTTAAAAGGAACTCCCTGTGTTCCTGTGTTTTGATTTTTGTTCTTTGCTTTTTGTCCTGTCACTGAGCACCACTGAGAAGAGCCTAGCTCTGTCTTCTTTATTTCCTTCTGTCAGATATTTATCCCTCCCAGTCATCTCAGTCTTCTCATGTGAAAGAAGTTCTAATCCCTTAATCATCTTCATGGCACTTTGCTGGTCTCCATGTCTCTTCTGTACTGCAGAGACCAGATCTGGATCCAGGGAGAGGCCAGGGGAAATCAAAAAAGTAAGAGGAAAGGCTAAGTTCAAAGGCAAAAGGGAAAACTGTCTTGCTGATTCTGGATGTGACATGTAAACCTCTGAGTCAACTGCCTGAGAGTTCATTGCGTCCCAGCTGTACACAAAGTCCATCAATATTTTTCTTTGTTGCAATCTAAATCCATAAGGAAGATTGCCCCTTCCCTGAGAAAGCATTAGATTATATTGCTTGGGAGTATCAGTCCTAAATAGTCTGTTTCAGTTTCCTGCAGAGAATGTTGAACGGAGTGCTCTTAGGAATGGGAGATGCCTGCTCTGATTCATTCTTCCAAGGTTTTGTTTTTACTTTGCCCCTGAGGAATTGGCCATTTTTAATGACTTTTATGATTAATAAAACTGTCTGAAGGCCTGCTGGGGTCTTCAAGCTAGTAGTTATCAGCAAAGTCATCTAGCTTTCTCCCCTAGCGCCTAAGATAATGGCAAAGACCCAGTGCTTGATCTTTCTCCCCAAGCTGAAGCTTGCCTAGCTGCACTTAGGGTCATGTTGGGATGGTAAAAAAAATCCCCAAGAGTTACTTTCATGCTGTACTGACTATGGAAAACCATACTCTCCTGGAGATCTGTGTCTCATCTTAGCAAAGCTCTTGTGCAGACTCTCCAGCTTTCCCCCAGCTGTTTCCCAGCTGCAGGCAGGTGATGTGATACCCTTTTAAAGAAGCACTGAATGTATATCCTCACAGCTGGGCACTGAACTCCCAGCAGCAACACATGTTGACTCCTACACCTTTAACAGTCTCCATGCTGGGTCGCACTGCTGAACACACATTCCTGCTCTGAAGAGGCTCACCACTTGACACAGCACATCCTAGACCATGCAGGAGCTCAGGCAGGCAGAGGCATGTTTGAGGCACTGCAGTAAGACCGCTGCCAGAAAGGGACTATTGGCCTGGGGGCAGAGAGAGGAAAAAGACAGCAACATCTTGTTGTGCCACTGGGAGGGGGAAGCAGCACCAACTACATTATTCCTCCCTGTCCCTGTGTCCTCTCCCCACTGTCATGTGTGCATTTCCTTTCTGCCCCACTGGGAAAGGCAGGGAGAGGAAATACGCATTGAAGAATAGGCAAGGGCATCTCCACATGCTTTAGTGATATTGTAAATTCACAGGAAACCTAAAAAGATGCATGGTGGTTAATGAACAGCAAAACATGTGAGATACGGATTGAAAGGTATATTGGAAGATATATGTTTAACTACATCAGGACACAGCATGGTATGAGACCAATTTTTTTTTTTAATTAAAATGTCATACAGATCTAGTGTTTTTCGTAGTAGTTGGTAGCACATTTCACAGAAATAAAGGATTGATAACATCCTGCAGGAGGTTGCAGCTGGGGAACCACTGAGTCCAGACACATTGGTACCACACTGTAGATTAATAAAGCAAATAAAATTATATTTACTTTGAAATTTATTTCTGCCTCCCATCATCATCTGTGTGTGCATGAGTAAACCTCAAGTTTACTTTCCATGGATAACATCTAACAAAAAGATGCAATTCACATTCAATTTTTCCTTTGAATTGTAAAGGACAATTTATATAACTCTTTGTAACATTTTTATATTTGTGCTAATCATACTTCTTCATAGTTTTTCACAGATCATATTATACCTGAGGAAGGCACAGCAAAGGTTACTTGTAGACACTGCTCTCTGCTTCAAAATCCTTCATCAATTTTCTGCACACTGTGTTTGCTGGGTTACAATGGGTTAGATCCTGACACCCCCACTAGACAGACCATTCCTGCTCTTCAGGAGCGCTTCTGGGTACTCTTATCCAAGCTGTAAAGTATGATATTACTAAACCAGAATAAGGGGTCAAGAATCTGAGCCTGGTCAGAATGGGAGAAGTCTTTTTGCCAGTGGCTCAGACCCCTGAAAACCTAGGGCTGCATCACAAGCAAATACTCAACAGCTAAAAGTTCATTTTAAACATTCTTTATTTCCAGCTAACATGTCAATAATAGGTAAATAGCGTATCCTGGGCAACTCTTTCTAAAAACATATCAAAGTATTTTTGGATGACGATGGAAAACAGGCTGTGCCTACAACAGAAAGGAGAACAGAAGAACCTTTTACAAGTCTTCAAATAATCTCAAACTAATTAGCTTTTAACATCCTCTCTGCTACAATTCTGTGCTTTATTAGCTGTTCTGCTTGCCATTCCTGAGCCTGCCTAATGTCTTCTGTAGAAAAACTATGCATTTTTTTCAGGCATTTGTCATTTCTTGAAACATATAAAAGAGAGCACTTGGATTCAAATAACAGACCATCTAAATGCTGTTCTGCATAGGGAGTGATATATGCTGACAAGGACTAGAAGTCAAATGTTCTTTTTATGGTTCTTTATGGTGAGCAAACCTACTTAAAACAAGCTTCTTCTCAAGGCAGCATATTGATTAGAGCTGACGGGCCAAAAAGACCTTTGGGAGACAACAGAATATGGCTTGAGTCAAAGAGTAACACTAAAGCTGGCAGCAGCAACATTAAGAGTCAGTGAAACCTGAGAGAGTTTGTCTCATGCTGAAATTTATTGCACCCATTTGGACAGCCATTATGGTAGTTAGTAATTTTATCTGCACAAGTTCATCTGTATTTGGACTCTCAGAGCTTAGTGAGAGGTCTTGCAAGGCAGAACCCTACCCAGGGCTCTGCTGACTGAGGCAAACGATTTCTGTGCTGAGGCAAGGTGTGACTGTGTCTGAAGACTACGAAAGGCTGTTTGTTTTGATGGCCAGCCGCGGCATTAACAGTAATTCTGAAATAAGGTGATGGCAGGCCAGTGCAGATGAGGATTTTCTAGTCTGTACTACTGTGGTTTTCTTCTGACGCTTGATGAAACTGTCACTCACAAGCAAAAATGGCTGTTCTCTTGGATAGAAATACATTTACACTTCACGTTTTAGGAAATAAATGAGCAAAAAGAGCAACACCCAGTCTAATATCCAGTGAAACTGTATCAAAATCTCCTGATGAGACATATTGAAAATGGTGGGTTAAAGCCACTCTACAGAATATATTGCATTGCTCCTTTGCCTAGTTTCTGCAATTACCATTGCAGTGAAAGTGCCATTACCATTTCCAGTGAAGATGTTCCTTATCTTCACTGATGACTGGTTCCAGTTCTTAATTACCTTTATTTTTCTAACATGTCTCTTGGCAAGTTGAAGCCAACCCGACTGCTGGAATCACCTTCAAAATGTTAGTGGAGGATCTGTTCCTGGACAGATATAATTGTTCCTGATACTGATATAATTGCATCTGACAGGGCTTTTGATAGTGGTCTAATGAAATAGTGGAGTACTGAGTTGGGAGTGGATATAGGTCTTCATATTGGATACCAACCCCACCTTAGGACAAATGGAGAGAGGTGACTGAACCCTGAAAAGAAGATTATGAAGAGGAATCTGAACCAAACCTCCCTGGCTTCCCATACTTATTACAATGCACAAGGTGCTGGGTGTACCAAGCACACAGTTTAAGCAATCCTTAGGATCTTAGATTCTTTCTCAGTCCATCAAGAGAGGACTTGGAGTCAAGAGAGGTAGGAATCTCCAGAGGGCACAGACTGGCCTTGGCCAGACAACAGGGGGATCTCAAATAGAAAGTTCCTAACATGGCCAAAATAGTGAAAAAAAAGAAAAATTATAAATTCTGGAGTGCATATGAAAGAAAACACACAAAAGCCATTGCCCTTGGTTTCAGAGAAATCAGAAGCAGTGTTCTATGACTGAATCTTCTCAACAACTTTATCCAGTTCCAATTTATTTCTGCCCCACCCTCCCTCCCCCTCAAAAAAGGTCTCTATAGAGATTGCTTCCTGATTTCACAGGGGAGGCAGAAGGGTGCTGTTCATGGACTATTCTCAAAGCTGTTCATCATTCTCCAGTCCATTGGTCCAAGGCCATGTTCCAAGGACAATATAGGACATATAGACTATGCCAGTCATTTCTTCAAGTCACTGTACTTTGAGACATTAAGAGACTAATTAATCTACCAAGGTAAAAAGAACCTATTAGTCCTCTTCTACTAGAGAGTTAACTTGCCCAGAGCAGGGATTCTCTCCACTCATATTCAGCTGATGCAAGGTCAATGACAAACACACCAAGGAAGTCAGAGTTGCTTTATATTTCTTGTGAGCAGGTCAAATAAAACACTGCTGATGCTCCATTTATCTGGAGCGACAAGCATACACTTGGCAGCAGTGGAAAGCAGACGCTGGAATCTGGCACCAGGCTCCCAGCACAGCTGTCAGCCTGCTGACTAATCACTTCACCCCCACGTTAATGCTGCTCCAGGTTTACTGGACCCTTTCATCTCAGATACTCCAGCACATGCTCCTCTTGATAGACCAATTTATACAGAGGTGTCACCATTAATTGTTACATAGCATTTTATTTTAGGATTTTTTTTTTACTAAAGGTGGGTTTTTTCTAGTGGCTTTCTCTTCTCTACCATATTCCTTCACAATGGGAGCTGTGATTTGACTGCCTCCAGTATCAACTAGACCTTAAGTAGATGCCCCTTGCCAGAATGGATTTTCTTCAGAGTTTTTGTATATTTGTGTACATGAGCTTCACAGCTTGTTCTTTTAAACAGCCTTTCCTATCAATTTTTCTTTAGTGATATTCTAACAAGCTGCAATTGCACAGTGCACACCTGACTCTCTTCAGATAGATCTGGTTTACCTTCAGTTTGTGTTATCAGATAATACTTGTAGTCTTGTCAGCACAAACTATTTAAGAAGCTCCCAGGGAAAGTGTTAAAATATAGGTAGGGCCTATGAACTCTATTCTTGGCAGCTGTGCTTTATTAGCTGAGCTGTGCAAAGGTGGTGCAGCTAAGGTAATGCAGTGCTTTCACAGAAGCATTATATATTGTGACAAGCCGAACAACCTCCAGGACTCTCACTCATCATGACTCCCATTTCATACCTCATCCATTACAGGAATGAGGTATGAAAACACTTCTCTGTTTCCTAAAGATATTAACAGACTCCTGGGAAATCGTTTACCTGGAGAAAGGGAGAAAGGAAAGTGTTGAGCCTCATTTTTTTGCGTTCAGGCTGAAACAGCAGGCCATGGCAGGGCTTACTGTCTTTTCCTGTTAGTGAACGATAGGTTTTTGCAATTGGTAACTGGAAAGAATTCAGACATTTAATTGGTTTAATGCTTATAGTTAGCAAAGGCACAAAACCACAGCTTTGTGTCACTTTCATACTGACTTCAGAAAAAGGATATCCAAGTGCTTTTTAAAGACTAATGAAGAACATCTCCTAACACACTGATGGTAGGAAGTTCGGTCACACCCATGTATGGAATGGTGGCTGGAGCCAGTGAAGGGTCATTTGATTTGGTCATTCAGACACAATGGGACGGACCTAAAACTAGAGCAGAGCCTTTTTATCATAGAAGCATAGAGGCATGGAAAGGCTTGGGTTAGAACAGACCCTAAAGATCAGGGGAGTTGGAACTGGGTTATCTTTAAGGTGCCTTCCAACCCAAGCCTTTCTATGACTTTGTGATTGTACTCATCTTTGAATGTTAAGTACACAACCAGTCTTTGTACTGCTATTTTAAGTCATGGTGGTATCTGGCTGTTGTCTGTGCATGTTCTAGAGTTTATGGTATCATTTCCCTTTTCTCAGCATGATTTTGTCCTGAAACAAATGGATGAGGTCCACCTCCATTCCGTAGGCTGTCCTTATGGTGCTATTTCTTGGCATTCTGCAGTTGCCTCAGAAGATATCCCCATATGTTCTGTTACAATATGGGGATGGCCTGATCTTCAAGTCCTTATAATTCCCATGCTTCAGAGGTCTTTGCTGGAAGAGAATTTAAAAAATACACAGGGGCAGCAGCAAGATGTGGGCGTTTTCATGGCTTCTGTGATCCATTCACAATTATTGAGACAGGAATTCCCTACTGTGTGCATGAGAGACGTGCAATATCTTCAGTGCCAGGAAGCAGAGATATTTATACAGATCTTGGCACAATGTTCTCAGTCTGTGCTTTGAGGAAGCACCATGTGGAATTTGCTTCTTGCAATAAAGGAGTTTTCCATAAAAGACCTTCAATGGGTAGTAGGTTGCCTCGGAGGAAGAAGGAAGTGGTGTTTCAGATACTTTAATCTGGAATCAAAATAGAAGCTCTGCCAACAGAGCTTCTTTAAACCATGGAATATGTTTTCATCACTGAATTTGAAATACTGTTTCAGAGTCTTGGTCAGATTTACTGTTGGATTTAAAACACTGTAGCCTAATTGAAGTCAATGGAGCTGTGACAGTTTATACCAGCTAGGGAGCTGGTGTGTCTGTTTCAAAGTATTTTTTTCCCACAATTGGCCTTGATTTCTAGACAGTGATAGACTTTTTTCTGGATATCCCAAATACTCTAAGTATTCATACAGCCTTTCATAGGATTTTCTCAAATATTTGTGATACATGAATTTGGATCACCTTTTCCACACTTACCTCTCAATGTTGACAATGTGATCCCTAACAATGTCTCTTGTTTATTCAAATAATCTCTTCTCACTAGTTCTTGCATTTCTCTCTCCTCTGGGAAGTCACAGCCATTTAACAGTTGCACACCAGAATGAGATTTAGAAGGAAAACAGTTTAGATGATCACAGCTGTGCAGATGACACTGGATAAATAGTGTCCTATCTCCAGACACACATAAAAAAAATACAGCAGATAATGTCTGATAGTGTTAGTGACCTTTTTGGTAAGAAAGCTTTGGATGCAATTCTTGCAAAGTGAAATGACACAGACCAACTGGACTCTAAAATATGATGCATTTTCTCCCTGCTCAGCACTGGTGAGGCCACACCTAAAGTACTGTATTCAGTTTTGGGGACCTCACTACAAGAAGGACATTGAGGTGCTGGAGAGTGTCCAGCGAAGGGCAACAATGCTAGTGAGAGTTCTGGGACATAAGTCCCATGAGGAGCTGAGGAAACTGGGCTTGTTTACAATGAAGGAAAGAAGGCTTGGGGTAGACCTTGTTGCTCTCTACAAATACCTTAAAGGAGGTTGTGTTGAGGTGGGTGTTAGCCTTGTCTTTCATGCAACCAAGGAAGGACAAGAGGAAATGGTCTCAAGTTGGGCCAAGAGATGTTCAGGTTGAATATTAGGAAAAATTCTTCACTGAAAGAGTGGTAAAGGGAAGTGGTAGAGTCACCATACCTAAAGTGTTCCAAAAAATGAGTAGACATGGCATTTTGTAATATGGTTTAGTGGGCCTGGTGGTATTTGGTCAGGGGTTGGACTTGATGATCTTGGAGGTCTTTTCCGACCTTAATGATTCTACGATTCTATGAGCATTTGCGTAGCCTTTGTTGTGGCTGGAAAAGTATTTGAGAGGCTCACTGATGTGTTCCTTTGGCTGAGTCATTTCTCCAAGGCTTGATTCTCCCTTGCATTGCTCTTCTTGATAATCATTTATGCCTTTGTAAATTAGGTATAAAGTGCCTTCATATTGCAATGCAGTGAAGAACTGGGATCACAAATTCTTCAGCATCAGAGGGATTTTTCTCTTTATATTGTCACTGAATACTTGCAGTTTGGTAAAGAACTGCATCAGTTTTACTTGTATTTTTATCCATGCTGCATGTCTCTGAGCCTGAATTCCTGCAATGCAGCATATGCCTAGCCTGGGAAATTCTTGTGGCCAGTGCTGAGTGCCATTATTTATTATCATGGGAAGTAGTGCAGCTGTAAGCAGCAGCTTAATATGAATCATAGAGCGGGACTCAGATCCAGCATGATTAACCTGAAGAGGTCTCCTGAGGGCCACCAGATTAATCTCATTTGGGAATCTGTCTCCACTGACTGAATAGCCAGCTCTATCACCTTTCTGCGTAACTGCTCAAACCACCTTGGTGCCATTCAAAGGCTGGCTGGCCATGGCCATGCAGCCTGATGGGGCTAACAATTGGTCCCACACAAATAACCTCTAGGCCTTGTCCAGGGATTGAGATGGCTCCACCTCTCAACTTGGGTCACAAGTTAGTTTGAGTGGGGAAGAAGTATTAATCTCTCCAAATCACTGGATTTCTGAACCTGCACATATGAGAAAAATTGAGGCTGCAAGGAATCTAGCAGTTCTTTTAAGAAGGGTCAGATGTCCACTAGACAGTACAGGAAAACAGGTTTTTGGACACCTGCATGGAAATTAGGTGCCTAGCTCCCCTGTAGCCAGGGTAGTGGGAGATATCTGATCAGAAACTTCAGATGGTGTGTTGGTTTTTAAATGGTCTTATTGCTGAACTTCCGGCAAATTTACAAGGTATTTACTCTCTCTCTTAGTCAGAGAGTGCAAGTTCTGATTAAGAGCTTTAAAGAAAAATGGGTCTCACCCAACTGTCATTTAATTCCTTAAAATAAAAATAGAAATTCTATGATGTGGTAATTAACTCCGGGGCATAAACCAGTAGCAAAATATGCTCAGATGGTATGTGCCACAGTCATTAAAATGTAGATCAGTCTAACTGCATGATCTTGCTTATATCCTTCAGAAAGAGCAGTCCAGAATAAAAGTTACCAATATTTTAAAAAGGTTGTTTTTTAATAAGAATGCATGAAGACAGATGTAACTATTATTACCCCGGTCACTATAACATAATGAGGATCCTTATAAGAATATGCTATATTTCAAATTTGAAAAAGTGGAAGGGGGACAGGAAACTTCAGCAGTATCAACATTAATGGGAAAATATTGTAATGTTTAATTTTTGTAGTATATTGGCTACCATTAGAACAACATAGATTTCCAGATGTTTGTGAAGAGTCCAACAGTTATATTTTATATCTAGGGCTGTAGTAACAATCTCTATTCAGCAGCCTAGAAAAACATTTCCTGTCACAACAGGAAAGAAATATTACAATGGGTTTTTTCCCCCTCATCCCCTATATAGCAATTTCTGAATATTTCAGTCAATGACAAATAAAAATGATGGTTTAAAAATTAAAACCACAGTCACTAAGGGCAGGATATAAATGTGCAGATGTTTTGTGATGCTCAAGAACTTTTCAGTCACAATGCTGTTGTGGAGAGGACTGGAAATCCATCAGAGTCAGACACTGTCAAAGGCATTCCCTAAGCTATGCTGTCTGAAAACGCAGTTAACTTTTCATATTCTTTCCACATTTTCTTAAGGAAAAAAAATCAAAACCACAAAACCTACTCATAATGGCTTCTATATAGCTCTCACTATTTTATTAGCAAGGGATTAACTGCAATCTGTTCATATAGCAAGCAACTTAAATCTAGAGTTCACTGAGAAACCTGTACAAGTCAGGAAAGCTGCATTGTCCTGAAACTGTTAAAAAAATATCCATTTTCCTTCTCCAAGAAGGAAAATTTTTTACAAGCTTACCAGCTGTTACTGTCACCTCTGTGCCTTAATGAAGTTATACAAATGGCTGCCTGAAAATCTTGTCTTTACCACACCTACATTGCTAAACAAAAAACCAACTTTTTAAAGGCACTCCTTGTAACTGGTACATTTAATGCCTGTGCATGAAGACAGACCTCTTGCCACCCAGGAGTTGGCAGACACTTCTGTGACCACGCGTGTAGCACCAAGCCATCCTGACAGAGCACGAGCTTTTACTGCCACCTCTCTCTCTACTGTCCAGTAGTAGTTACAGGGATGGAAATAAAGATCAAAAATATAAATTGATGTCAGCTCCTCCCTCTCCTGTTTATTTTACTTGCTTTTAATTAGTAAGGTGAGACCACAGCTGAGATTTTTTCCACTGCCTGGCCCCACAGTGCTTTGAAGGGTGCAGAAACCTCTCCAACAGTGTCAGGATTCCCCAGGCAACCACAAACTCTCTGGAGCAAGAAAGCCACGGGCAGCTGTACCACTTCCTAGCAAAAGGCAGTGGGGATGCTCCAAGTAAAGGCAATGTGGTGGGAGTACTGGCTTGTGCAAGACAGGTGGTCCAGAGGGGAAAGGCTGGCATATGTTAGGGGAGGCAGGGAGAGGGCCAGAAAGTGTGGAGCCATGGGGAATTGTGAAGTTGAAACTGCCTCTCTGATGGCTTGGCCCCTTTTCAAAGCCTCAGGAACTGCCTGTCGGATGTGGCTTGTGCAAGGTGTCAAGTATCAGTTTTCCAAAATGAAAAACACCATTACCACGTAAAGACAATTCATTAGGTGCAACATAGCAGAACTGTAATTAATTATTAGATATTATTTCTCACAAAATGCATCTCCAAGATCACATTGCATTAGCCACAATATTGGACTGATGGTGCATAAACAAGGGTAATGATAAACACCGGTGAATGGAATTGGGAAGAGATGGTTATCTGGGTACCAGTGTGTTTCATGTGGGGTTTATTTAACAGTCTCATTAATGATCTGGAAAAGGAAGTGAATAACCATTTAATTAAGTTTGCATTTGATACTAAATTAGAAGTTGCTGCAGACACCTCTGAGGGCAGCGAAATAAATCAAAAGGAGCTAGAAGCTTGCAAGGTAAAAAAGGAAAATGAGATCTGGTATGAAGGAAAAAAAGCGAGCTAATCCCTCTGTAGCAAATAATCGTGTAGCTATCAGTAGAGGAATTCTGAAGAAAGCAGTGTTGAAAGAGAGGTAGGGATGTTAATGGACTATACATTCCTTCACAGCTCGGATATATGTTTACAGAAGCAACGCATCAAGGAGCAGGAAGGTAATAGCCCTTCACTGCAGGGCTGTAGTGAGAAGCCATCTATAATGCTGCATTCTGTTTTGGGCACCCTGTTATCAGAGAGATATAGACAAATTGGAATGAGTTCAGAAAAGAGCCATAAAAATGATCCCATATCCCTGGAGATAATGACTTATGAAGAAAGATCAGAAGAAGTAAATGTGTAAGGCCTTGTCTGAAAGATGACTGAAGAAGGACAGGAAAACAATCTGCAAAAATGTGAGAGCAAAAAGGGAGGAGGATAATTTATCATAGTAACTATTAGTAATACGATGAAATAATAAGTAACAACTATAAATTCTAAAAGGGCAACTTCTGGTTGAATGTAGGAAGAAATTTCTGACAGTGGAATTTGGGTTAGTTTGCAGAGAAGTTTCCCAGGGGTAAAAGTAAAAGCTGCATTCAAGTCATTTAAAATCAAATTGGACAACTCACTAGTAAATGCACCCTGCTATAGGGAACAATATTGCATTGCCTAGGGAATAAGCTGGATGACTTAATATGATATTTCACACTCAAATCTTTATGACTGTGCTATTTTTAATATGCATGGTCAACTATTTCAGGAAAATACACATTTCTTCTGCTGTCAGGCCTGATAATACAAACACTTGCATGCAAACATAACTTTAAAGAAGGCAAGTAGCTCTGCTGACAGCAATGCACTGCTGACATGCAAAAACACAAGCCTAAGCTCTTCAAGTTTTTGCAGGCTGAGTCTTAGATCTTGAATTGTCAATATCAAGATGGTATATACAGGTAACCACATCATTTATGGGTAGGTAAAGAAGTGTGCAAAATGGAAGATGGGGGTTGGAAGCTCCAGTGAAAATGTATCATTATTGTTATTTTTATGGTTATTGCTGTTGCTACTTATGACTGGTAATGTGGGGTTCAACTCTGTTTCTTAATTGTTCACCTTTTTGGTCTCCTGCTTTCACCTCTGGGCTGAGTGTTCATTAGACAGCATAAAACTGCTTTCTATACTGCTTTTTAACACTTAGTATTTTTAATATATCCTAAAATATCTGTGGAATGGGAGAAGAGACAAAGTGAAGTGAAAACTTGACTCTCTCCCAGATGAAAAAGATGGCAAAGGCTGTGGATTTAAATGGATATGGGAGTAACCCCATATTTTCCCCCCAGTTATAGCAATGTAATGTTGAAGTCACTTCACTATTTATTAGGAGCAGAGACAAGCTCACAGGCATTCAAAGAGTATGCTCCCTAAAACAGCACAGTTCTTATATGTGGGGGTTTTATGTTTATGTTCCTGTTTTCTTCTCTTCCCTCCCTGTCCCCGCACCCCGATGGGCTGTGTGTTGGGCTGGCAGCCTGGTGGTGCCGCAGTCCAATGCCCGAGCCTCAGGACTCTCCAGCAAGGGGTCGAGCAGCAGCAGCTCCAGTGAATCCGAGACCAGCTCAGAGTCTGACTCAGAGAGCGAGAGCAGCTCCAGCGAGAGCGACGGCAGCAAGCCCTCGCATTACTCCAGCCCAGAGGTAAGGGCTTCTCTATGATTTAGGGTGGCACTCCATTACTACACACACTCACATCTTTTCCCATCCAAACCAACACAAGGAGGCTGTGAGGAGATGCATGAAAAAAAATGGGGGAAACAGGCCCAAGGATCCTCCTCCTGGCATGCTGTGAAATGTCAGTGGTGGTGGATCTTGGGGCAGATTAAAGCATTTGAAACAAAAATGAAGAAAGAAATAACCCCGTTACATTTTCCTCAAATTGGAGCTGAGTGGATCACCTTGCAAGGCTCACAGCTTGCTTGAAGTTTTATGCAACTCTGCCTCCATAGCAATGGCTTGCTTAGTGTGTAAGTCTTGATGTGAGCTCCCAGCACTGCAAGGGAACTAAAGGCTTCTCTACACAGGGAAGCTATTATAAAATCAGTTTGAGGGTGGATTTTTAAAAGAAACCAGTTGTTCACTCATGCACTTCCTTTGCCTCACTCTCTAAGTGAATTATTCTCTGCTACTGCTGCCTTTATGTGATTTCTTTCAATTCACTTCCAAAATGGACTAAACTGAATTACTCATGGTGCAAAACACTGAGCCCAAACTAGTCATCTGGAAAGCTAGCACTGAAAATTTCCACATGTAGACAAGCCTTAGCCAAACTACAATTAAGCTGCCAGTGCTGTGACACCTTCTGCTTTCACCTCCGCAGAAAGCTCAACAGACACAACAAAGCTGCTTTCTCTGCTCTTCTTTTCTACCAGGATTGACATTTTTACATGTTTTGGTCAATGCACATGTTTATAATTAAACTATGAACTCCACAGCCACATCACATACATTAATGTATGTAAAAATATTCAAAAATCTAGCAGCAAGATTGTAAATACACATGAAATACAGTCTGTGTATTTTCCTACTCCACATAAACCATCCAATCACTGGAATCCTCCCCCCAAAATTATGTCTCACCTATTCTCTCACCCTGAAAAAAAATTATGCTGCAAAAACAGAAAACCCTTCCTCATATTTTCCTTGGTTATTTGGAGACATATTTCCAATTGAGCAAAATACATTACTCACAGAAACATCCTGAATATATTTTTCTCAGGTTCTGTCACTTTTGTTCCTTGTTTAAGTTATCTTCTGTCTTTCCTTCACAGTTCTTTCAGACCCATTTCCAGTTAATTCTCCTCTCACTTTGTCCGCTTCCTACATCTCTATCTTCTTTCCAGTCTCTCTTGTTGCTCTCCCTGCAGTACCCCATGTCTTATTTCCCATTCTGAGCTTTCTCATCTGACCTGTTAAGACCTTTTTCTCTGTCTGCTTAATTCCCTGCTGGAATTAGTGCAAAGATCTTATGCTTGGTCTCTCCTCTCCCTGTGGGATCTCAAAAGGTGGAAGAAAAGGGGCAAAGAGAAGAAAGAAAGAAAGAAAGAAAGAAAGAAAGAAAGAAAGAAAGAAAGAAAGAAAGAAAGAAAGAAAGAAAGAAAGAAAGGAAGAAAGGAAGGAAGGGGAAGGAAATATGAGATGAAAGGAGGAGAAGCACAGGAAGGGAGGAGTGGTTACTATCTAGGCAGATACCCATGCTGCTTGGGCCCAAGAGCAGAAATTCCTCAGAGAATGCACAGAGCTAATTAACTGAGGCAGGTCTTGGATTTCGTAAAGTCCAGGAGAGAACTAAGTCATGGAAACATGGAGGAAGTGCCTCCTCTTAAGCATTTTATACATATCCTCTTGAGATCTGTGGAACTACTTTTGTACAGAGCTTGAGCTGTCAGTGATCATTGTCACGAAACAGCTGCCCCACTCCAACAGATTGCTTGTCTCTTTGCATTATATTTGTGTGGTTTGCCTTCTAGGACATGCTGTATGAAACATGCCTACACAAAAATGTGACTCACAAATGTGATGGCTGCAGTGATTTTCATAGGCAGTTTTCATCCCTTGATGGGATACAGGAGACAGCACACACAGATAGGGTATGGGTATCCCAGGGAAGTAGAATACCTGTGTTTTCCTCAAGGGTAAATGCTTTCCCAGGGCTATCATATGACTGATGGAACCAGTTCAAACATGCTCAGGTGATGTCTCTGACTGGAAGTCCTTTTAGTTTTGCATAAATGCTTTAACTTACATTATGCACCCAGTGAAGCCATCTTTCTAAAGTATATGCCAGGTTCTTACTCAGTAAATGGAAAGAGACAGGTCCTTGGAAGCTCCCTAAAGGAAAGCCATGTCCACCTAAGTTTAAGTAGTGGACTCAATTCTAGATTTAGCCTTAAAATTAATGTTATCTATTGGATAAGACAAAAAAAGTAAATACATCTTGGTTTTTGATTTAGCATTCACTGGTGCTTTCAGGTTTAATGAACTTGAATAGTCCAGCACAACGCTGGGCAGACATTCCATATTTAAAATCTGGGAGGAACTTAATGTAGAAATGTGCAAACCATTATGATGCCTTCATTCTTTTTTTCACCTCCATAATCTGAAACATTATATGCATATACTCAAAGATTTTTATTTCTGGGACAGTGTATCTTCTGCATTTGAGGTTATATAACAATTCAAGTGCTGTTTCATGTCTTCTGTAATTTTTTCCTCATCTCATTTTGAGATTTTCAAGTTGTCCTCAGGTGCCTAAATGCAGTTGCCTAGAGTGAAAAAGCAGCTCATTGTAAAGCATACATATAAAGTAGATTAGATGAATTGCACCCTAAAAGTGTCTGTTTCTTTCCATTGACTATTTAGAGCCAGTAGTGACTAGCTCAGCTGTCTTCACTTTATGTCTGCAGTAAACTAAGAATAATGGCTGAGCTAGAACAGGAGACAACATTCAGACTGGTTTCAGTGATGTGGACAAATTAAGGTGCCTCAGACATTAATGGGAGTAGTTAAAGTTTTGTGGACTGCCAAACCTAAAATTATGAACAAGGAACTGAGACTTCTATCTCCTGTTTCTTTGCTGAAGTCATGAATTCTTTGAACGACCTTAATTAACGTCATAAATGAGGAATCTGGAAAACAATGACGTCTTATCCTTTTTCAGATGGTTGAAAAAAAATTGAGTGTCAATTACATAGAAAAAGCTACATTTCTAAAACTAAAAATTTGGTTTGTTTGTTCTTTGTTCCATTGAATTACCCTGCAGGCCTTTACTAAAGCTGTCTTTGGTTAGACAACCATTAATTCCTACTATGAGGGAGGACAAGAGTGGGGAATGGGAAGGAAGGAGGCAGAGAATCTATCCCATGGGACAAAGGATCACTGACCTCACCAACAGTAGCCAGTCCAGAAGATAAAGATGCCCCTTTCTGAGCCCCACCAGCCTCACATACCAGATGCAATGGCCTTTACAGATTTTGCTGTTGTGACTAGCTCACAACCATTAGTTTCTTCCTCCTTTTTAAGGAGTCACATATACAAAAGAAAATGGAATTTTACCACTAGACCATCTGTAGACGCTATTGTTACCTTTGCAAATAGCACTCATGAGTTTTGGCTGTCCTGCAGACTATTATTGACAAAGACTGCAAACTACACTCTCCCTTCCCTCCAGAAAACTCTTTGTGCCAAGAACCACCCCTTACAGTATATGTGTGCTGTGCCTAACACATGGGAATGCCCAGTTCTAATTTGTCAAAGCACTAGCAGCAGTGTTAATAGTAGCAATGAAGTAATAGTAATAATAATAATAATCATCATCATCTTCTTCATCATCATTGCAGTCTGCACCTTAAACATAACGAGAAAGCACCACATTTGCGTGGGGTTTGCTCTGAGTGAAGTATCTGATAACAGGGCAGCACAAGCAAGTTACCACAAGGGTAAATTAGTACATGGATTTACAACAAGCAGAGTAGCTTGCAGGGATGGTGGGTAAGTCCATGCACATGTTATGGGCTCTCTTATCTCTCAGTGAAAGTGGTGTTGTACTTCAAGTTTGCTACATATTAGCCACACCTTAGGTCCCTCTTTGTAGTAACAAACATAGAGTGACCCCATTACACTGGCATTGTTTAACAGCCCTTTATCCCAGAAAGCATTTCTGGATAACATTTTGACAAGTTTCTTTTTGGATGCATGCCATTCATGCCTCTGGTTACACTTGCAGCCTTGAAGAGTTCTGAGATACATAGACATGCTGTGTGGGAGTCATCCCACCTAAATTTGCACACTTCTCCTGTAGATACCTACATCTGCTCACCACCTCAGCCTCCCCTTTACAGTCTGTGGAGAGGAAAAGACGTTTTTAGGGCCCAGCTCATCTGGTCTATTTCATATGTCTATTTCAAGAGGGAATTTTTCACACCCTAGAAGAGTAGTCCACTGACTGAAGAAGGAACTTGTTGACTAGCTAAGATATAGGTGTCTATGTTGTACAGATGAATCCACCCACAATATTTAAGGAAATGTATCACATCCTGTTTCTTCATGAAGCCTGGCACATGTGTATGTCTGTGGTATGTTGATCCCTGAAAGTATCTTAGTTCTGTTAAGTTTCCTGGCTTGAGTTTTCATGCCAAACCTGTATTTAATTGCAAGGCAGCTGATCAACTTATATTTAATAGCAAATCAGCTGATCACAGACTGTTATTCCTATTACCAGTGCCCATCTGGACAGCACTGGCTTTACCCCAGTTGAAAACTGCCCAGTTCTCTGAAAGGCCCTAGGGGCAGCATATTTGCATGACATCAAAACCAATGGGCAGAGAGCATTTTGGTATCAGAATACTCTGGATATATATTCATATGTATTTCTATCCTTACGTGCTGCTGAAAAACTTCCAATTCAAGCAAACCAACTTTTCTTCCACAGAATGGTGTGTGGAGCAGAAATTAGGGATTTTCTTTTTCTCCCACAAATAGTTATAATTAGGCATGTATAATGGATGGGCAAAAATTTTCAAGTGAATTTTCCCAGTCCATTTTTTTACCAGGCCTGCTATCTATTCTTGGCTGTCATGATTTGTTCTCTTGCAAGGTGCCTTCTTTTTTTTTTAATGTGATATCAAAGTACAGTTATTTTCAGCTAGAACAATCAATTGAATAAATTACTTCCAAAAATGAACTGGCATCACTCATGTACACTGAGAATCTCAAATATTCAGAAATGGTATCAGGGCCCAAAATGAGTGAGAAAAGTTTTAAAATTCTTATTTTTAAAATTTGGATTCTTTTAATTTACCTGATGGGCTGCAGACATTTTACTTTTATCAAATGCATCTTAAAGGAATTTTTTAGCAGACAAATCTTAGGGATTTTTTTCAGAAACCACAAGGATTTGAATTTTTATTTAACTAAACCTCAAAAGTGCACCTGAAACTCCTGACAAAACCGGTAAAGCTGGTAACACTGTTGATCCTTTTTATTAAACTTCATAGTTGGTGGATAGGTTGGTAGGACTATAGGTATTATGCCTAAATAGCAGACATACTACTCTAGGGAAGTCCTGCATTGCCAGGTTATGACACTGCAGCATGTAATCACTTTTTTCTCCTGGTTACTGTGATCCCTTGAAATCCGTGAGCCACCGTTTTCAAGAATTACAAGATACATAAAGAGCCAGAATGGGATGTAACAGATGAATTGGAAGTTTTTTGGATCTTCCAAGCGGCACTCATTCTGACCCATACTTATGGGCAGAGGTGTCGTTTTCCCCATGTGCTTCTGATGTATCTCCTTTTCTGAAGTACACCTGAACAGTGGAAAGACTTCCATGTATAGTGAACCTTTTATTATATATCCAGTAAATTCAGTATGTGCACAGTGAATGGCACCAAACAAATCTATCTGTATTTTCAACAACAATAAAAAAAAATGCTGTTTCATTTTTAGATAAAGAGTTAAGGGTTGCAAAAATACAGCTTCATCCAAGAGAAATACTGACCATCCATTTTCAAGATTTACAGCTCAGGAAAGAAATTCTTCATGTAAGATATTAGGGAGTATGCTTTAAAAAACATTAATGTAAGCCAGTCCTGCAAACTTCCCATAGGTCTGGGCTAGCTCAGTAATGAGTAAATTAGACACTTTAGCTAGAAGGAATATTTTTATCATATGAATTCCAATGTCTAATTTTTTTGCTTATTTTAGGAGCCTTTGCTCCATGTAGAGTGCATACAATCCTCAGTGGGTGATTCTGAAGGCGCCCTTGGCTGTACAAGAAACTTGTGTTGCCCTCAGGCATCTACTTTAAATAAGAAGTAAGATACTCTTTTAAGTTAGAGACTGTGGATATTCTCTCTTGAGCAAACTTTCTTCCAAAGCACTGATGGTTTTCATGTTCAACTCATGACACAGTTTTTGATTATTCACATGCAATAGCCTAGTGAACCAAATATTGGTTCCATCTGAGGAAATTAGGAAATTTTTCGCTTTGGCTTTTGTGCGGTTAGGTTATGGCTAGCCATCTACTCCATCATCTATTTCTTTTTGGGATTTTTGCCTTTCCTCTTCGTTTTATTACATTCAAATTACTGATTGCAAGAAACACTACAAAACAGTCACATATTGTTCTGAAATAACATTGTCTCAGCTGTGGTTACATTTGAAATCATGATTATCCCACTTCTCCCCTGTCCTAACACCATTATGTTTTAGATGTGCTCTTATCATTATGTTTTAGATGTGCTCTTATAACTTGATAGTGTTGTGACAGACATTAAAAGAAAAATTAACAGCCACACAATGCTCACAAAATGACAGCACCACCACACAACAAATATTTGTGGATTATAATGTCAATACCAGGCAGGTTACATGAAGCACCTGGTTAGCCCTCCAACTCCCCACCACATGCCACTTTCTATGCTTCTTAAATGCTTTCTGTATTTACTGCAATGGCGCAGGACACAAAATACACATCCCTAAGCTTTCCTGATAGCTATTCTCCCCTAGCCTCAGCTGTACCCTGCCTTGTTTTCCTCCTATTGCCATTGTATTTTTTTTCTATTTGGAAACTTGGAAGTGTTTCCCAGTAGAGCCAATGGCAGTACTGCTGTTGTGAATCACCTTTGGAAATGATGCATCACAGAAGCCCTTCTCATCTCCAAACCCCATTCTGAAACCAAAAAACATCCCCGCTTGCAAGGCATGAGCCCTGTCCTGCAACGCAGGGCCAGTGCCAAGGGCTTGCCATAGGTTGGGGCGGCTCTTGGACCGAAGGAAAATCTCCGTGGTGCCCGGAGGGATGCGACGTTTCGCTGTCCCAGAGGGATCCCCGGCGTGGGGGCAGCAGGGTCTCGGCACTAACCTCATCGCTGTCTGTTTCCCTTTCAGCCTGAGCCGCCCTCGTCCAACAAGTGGCAGCTGGACAAGTGGCTGAACAAAGTTACCCCTCACAAAGCACCCATCCTAACCCACCACGATGGCCCGGCGCTGGAAGCCCATCCCTACTACGGCCGCGTGAAAGTAGAGCGGCAGGAAGGACAGAAGACCCCGGCTGAGGGCCCGGCCGAGCATCGCAGTGAGGAGAGCCGCACCACCACCGCCGCCGCCGCCGCCGCCGGGGACGGGCCGCGGCCCAGGACCGCCAACAAAGCGCCAGGCAGCAAGGGCAGCCGGCAGAAGTCACCCCTCGCTGCCGACGGCGGGCCGCCGAGGCGGGCAGCAGGGAAGAAGGGACCACGGCGAGCCGAAAGGAACTCCGCCGGAGACGGGCCCCCCTGCCCCAGCGCAGAGGAGCTTCCCCGGAACCACGGCTTCCCTGAAAGCGCTGCTGGAGAGGCGCCCAGGGCCCGGCCCGGCGGCGGCGGCTGCAGAGCGGGGCACCGCCGGGAGCCCCGCTCAGCTGCAGCTGGTGAGAAGCGTCGGGCCCGAGGGCCGAGCAAAACGGCGCCCAAATCCAAGGAGTTCATCGAGACCGAGTCTTCATCCTCATCATCCTCCTCCGACTCAGGCTCTGAGTCGGAGCGGGAGGAGCGCCCGCTGCCCAAGGCGCCAGCGGCAGCCGGGCCTGAGCCGCGGGGTGCCAAGGACGCGGGGACCGGCACCGCCAGCAAACCCCACGGCGGCTGCAGTGCCTTTGGCTCTATTAATGCCAGGACTAGTAGTGAAATAGCAAAGGAGCTGGAGGAACAGTTTTACACCCTGGTTCCTTTCGGTAGGAATGAGCTCCTGTCTCCTCTGAAAGACAGTGATGAGGTAAAGTCGCTGTGGGTCAACATTGACTTGGCTCTTTTGTCCAGGATTCCAGAGCGTTTGCCCGAAGAACCGCTGGCCATGAGCGCCGGAGCAAACCAGGCGGCCAGCTTCCCGCAGAGTAGTAGTGCTGAACCCCCCGCAGAGAAGGGTTTACCGAAATCTAGAAGGAAACGCAAGGTGAGCTGCTGGGGAACCGATCACAGGGGGTAGGGGAGCCTCCAGCAAGTGGGAGGCTGACACCGCTTGCACCCCCGTCCAGTGCTTGATGGCAGCATGTTCTCCAGTCTGGCCTTTCAGAGCTGGGATTTGTCCCTGCTTTCCACGTAGGGACTGGGCAAACCCCAGAGGAAATGCCAGCCCTAAAGGTGATGAAATTCCTGGCCTCGAGGGATCACAGCTTCTTGGAGACAGCACTGACTGCTGGCGTGTGCCTTTGCGTGCCTTAGCGAAGGCACTGCCTTTATAGTAGCATAATTTTCTCTCCTGAGGCTTCTCTCAAAACCTGAGCATTTGGAAATGATGCTCAGGTCAGCGACGGGACAACTGTCTCCTGCCTTGTCATAGCAGACACAGTATCACTGCGTGAGTGGTAAAAGAAAAGGCAGCATCTTTTTTCCCTTCCGACTGTGAGCAAGAGGGAAGCCCTTCAGTTGCAGCAGGGAGCCCTGGCTTTGTGAGGGATGCATTCGCAGAGACCTGGGACCTGACTGGTTCTGGATCTTGGCTCCCTCACACCCTGGTGGCCCCATTTCCCTTGGGGCTATAGCTGTAGGAGTAGGACCATAGTCTGTTAGCTGGCTCCTCCTCAGCAGCACTGTCACAGTGCTTGAGTGGGCACAGCCCTCTGCTCACATCCACCCTTCTGCCCTGCTTCACCCACTCACTTTCTGGTGCCAAGGGGAAAGCCCCCTCCACGCCATGACCAAAGCTGTCCACCAAGCAGGCTTTCTGGTCTGTTTGTACCGATCTGACCGCAAAAGTCATTCTGAACGGTAATCACCATCTGCTCAATTTCTGAGCAGTTTTGCTGTGCAACCAGTCATCTGTTGCCCTCTAAGCTACTGTATCTGTGCAGATGGATCTGTATATTCTTTGAGAACCATTTATCTAAAGCAGTTTTCCATACTGTTTTATCTTTCTTCATTTTTTCATTCTTCGTTTATTAGTATCTGAAAGGTGGCAACCCTGGTTCAAGTGGGGAAGTGGTGAAAACCAGGTTTTATACTGTACCCCGTTTACATGCTGCCTCTTTAGATTTTTAGACATGGACCAATCTCTCTGATCCATGTTAGCTGTATACTCAAACAAAGTATCATCATTTGTAACAAAATGACAGAAAATACCAGTCTCTGACTTGGTGAAATATTTTTGGATCTGTAGCAAATCCAAACCATAAAAAATTGTTACCTTTTTCTTCACTCAGTGTGAGAATGAGGAAGAGTGCAGAGACATCAAGAAGACTCACTTAGAGCGAGAGAGTTCTTCACGATTAGCTGCCTCTGCCCAAAGCATCACAACAGCAAATCACTGCAATATGAATGAAAATAGGTAAGCTTTTTCCTTCTTAGTTACCACTGAATCATACAACTAGTTGCAGTTTATTGCCACGTGTTTATTGCTACTTTTTCCTTTAGTAGGATTTATTTTTTAATTATCACATTTTATGTTGAAAAATTAACCACTGCAGTCTCTGTTCTTCTGGTTTAATGCTGAAATTAGTAGCTCCTGACACATTCATGTACTGTCATTTTCGTCCTGTTGCGCAAAGAAGTTGTGAGCTCAAGTGTGAGGTTCATGGAACAAGTAATTATAGCTAGAACAGTGTGATTGTCCAAGACATATTCCCTAACACTGTGTTGTAGGCAGCAATTCACATATACAACCGTCCTATGGCCTTTCTTAGACTTCTTTTCTTACAAGTTGCAAGCTTTACATTTGACTGTATAAATAGAATTATGTATCAGCTCTGTGGAAAAGATTGAAAAAATATTCATATGCCTGCAATACTCAACTCCAGAATACATTTGAGAATCAGTATTTTTGAGATTACAAGCATTCCATTCTGTGTAATTAGTAAGTATTCCAGAACAAGAAATTTAAGGCTTTTTAAAAAGTGAGATTTTAGAAGGATATAGGGCATGAAACAAAAGTTTAATATTTAGCATTCACGGGCATGGTTTATGCACACAGAGCCCTATCAATGTCAGAGCAATCACACTTGAGTTTCTCTGGGGGCTTCCAGCAGTCAAACTTAGACATGCACAATTTCAGAGTGCATGCTGCTTGGTACATGCTGGTTATCATTTTAGGGTTTTTTTAATTATATTTCTGGTAGTACCAGGGTACTTCTTGCAGTGAGTCTGCTACAAAATAAGAAAATATTTGTATTTATTGTAGTAGGCTTTTGTATTGTACACATTTTTGATGAGATTAATTGTCATTGATACTAGAAAAAAATCATGAAGAAAACTGATATATAATGTTTATTCAAAAATATGCATTCGATTTCTTTGTCCTGACATGTCATATACGTTTCATAAAGTGAAAACAATGCCCAGAACAATTCCTTTCTTGTAGGTGGCTGCATGCAGACATGCTGTTCCTATTACCCCAGTGTCATATGTTTTATGTTGCATTAATTTTCAGAGAGTAGCATGACTGTCATAGCTTGCTGTGTTACAGGGTTAATTCTGTGCTTCCTGGAAGCAAGACATAATTTGTGTTTTTCTTGACATTATATTCAGTACATCCAGTAGCACCTGTGTATTAGAGGAACAAAGAGTTTCTGAAATGTACAGTTGCCTCCTAGTTCCTACAGTTGCCTCCTGGTTTGCTCTGCTTCCAAGATATTCTGTGGTTTGTGCCACAGTGTAGGACATGATGTCAAATGCTGGTATTCCTGAGGCTGTAGCTAAACCAGCAGTGAAGATATCGGACCTCCTGGTCCTCTTGCAACCAACATCTGTTCATGCTGGCACATCCCTCTCCAGTTATACCATGCCTCTGAGGTTCTTCTGTAAATATACTCAAGAAACTTGTTTGAAACCAAAACTATTTCTTCTTTCTTTATCCTTAGTCTTTTCCTTTTCCTTTTCCTTCTTCTTTACCTTTTCCTTTTTCTTCATTTTCTTCTTCTTTTTCTTCTTTTGCTTTGCTTTTCCTTTCTATTTTCTTTTTTCTTTTTCTCCTCCTGTCTCTTTTACTTATCCTTTTTCTATTTTATCTTTCTTTTTCTCTGGCTTTTTCCTTCTTTTATTTTGGGGTTTTTTTTGACAGAGTAGTAGTATTCATCTCCCAATAAAGCCACCCAGGCAGTTTTGGCAGCACAGCTGAGGTCTGGTAGCAATGAGAGGAGCAAGACCTTCAGCCATAAGCATTTTCTATTGTGGAATTACAGTCTAAGAGGCAGACTAAGTAAGGCCCTCTTTGACAAGAAAGGCTGCAGGCTCAGAGATACCCCAAATCTCTTGCATCTATATCAGATCCACAGTCTGCCCATTCCCAGCAGATCACAGCTCTGACAGTCCTCTGCTGCAAGTTGTCCTGCATGGCCTCTCAGTATAAGATGTTCTGCTGCACTTTGCCTGCTCACACTATGTTTAGGTGGGCCCTACTCAATGACCAAAGGCCATGTAGGAGGTGTGCAGCACAAGTAGAAATTTCAGCTACTCCTCACAAGTTCAGGGCTAAGGTTTTGAGGCTTGGGTATACTTCCAAAGAGCCGTGGCGTCCCTTGGATGCTTTGGGCCCACACTTTGACAGTGATGTATAAATGTGGGTTGCCAAAGCATGGGTTTATGTTTGAAAAGAGGAAAAGAAATTACAGCATCAGCCTGCACATTCAACATAGTGCTAAAGATATTTTTTTTCTTAGGGGGAGAAGAAGGGCACAGTTGTCTGTCTTTCACACTCTGAGTCTTGCTTTCATAAACACCAATTGGACATTAAAGCAAAACAGTTGACATGGTGTTTTAAAGGTATTATGCCATGTGAAACAGTAAAGGTTCTGAATTACAATTCATGGCTTCTTTTACAGCTACTTTTTAAAGACTTGCCAGATAAATGGACAAATGTATGATAAGAGCACATTTAATTAGCTCCGTTCCCTGAAATTATGTGCAGAAATGAAGTATAGTTTTTACTGTATTCTTTTTTGTGATTCCATTAAGTGTATATTGTCTGATACAGTAACTATAAAGAAGTGAGAATTGTCCATAAAAAGTTATAGGCTGAATAAAGGGGAATTTGACAGGGAAAGGTATAGTGTTGAAATTGTCTTTCTGACCTTAATCGCAGTTTTAGTCTTAATGCCAACTATCTTCTTAAAAAAACTTGCATTTTTTGTGTGTTAAGATTTTCAGATAAATATTTTCTTCAAATTAGTGCATCTGAAGTTTATTTCTGAGCATATTTATATGGTGTCTGACTTCTCATCCAAAACTTCTCCCAAGTAAATGAAAGCTGAAAATACTGTCTGTGTTACAGCTTTCTGATTTAGAAGATAAAGCAGCTCACATTTCTCTGTGTCTACTGTTTGCGTATGTTTCCTTTTGTCTGTATTATCAGCCTATCTTTCTTTGTCTTCAAAATCTGTATTAGATTAGTATAAACACTGCTACCAAAGGCTGGGCACTGAGCACAAAGACAAGCCAGTCATCTTTAAACACATTTCCTGTTTTAGTTCACATATGGTTTTATTGCCATGGCTTATAAATTGTCACCTGTAATGGTGAAATAGGGCTCCATAACCTGAACTTACACTTCAGAGCCTCATCTTCATCTCCAGCTATCCCTTAAGAAATGGTGAGCAAGTAGCCATTTATCTCTGTATTTTTTTTCAAGTACTCCAATGCAGACTTTATATTAACTCCAGAATGACAATTTGCCTTGAAGGGAAAGAGAAGAAACATGATACAAATTTGTAAATGAACTCTTGGTCCCAATACTGTAAGCTCGTTTCCAGATACCAATAGACTTTATCCTACCAGCAGGTTTTAAATTCAAAGTTTTGGTAATATATAAAACATTTACCTTTCTCAAAGCCAGCTTTGTGACACTCCATTACTGTAATTTCCATTTCCAGCTTGGCAATACCAATAAATAAAAATGAGAAAATGCTTCGGTCACCCGTCTCTCCCCTCTCTGATGCATCAAAACACAAATATTCCAACGATGATTTAACTTCCTCCAGCAGACCTAATGGCAGCAGTCTATTACCTTCAATCTCCTCCAGCAAAAAACATAAGGGTGAAATCCAGTCACAGCCACATCCTGGGGACTTCAATGTAAGTGTATGCTGTTGTTCACAATATAAAGCTTAGCAGTATATTTTCCACTTTGTATTGCAGTCTGTGATAGTTTTGCAGAATGTTATGCAAAAAAATAAAAAAGTGGTAATAATGAATGTTATTTTCTAAGTTCAGCTTTTCTAGTTTGGAGTTTAGCAAGGCATAGAAGAAAGGAAAGAGGGCAGACTGTAAAAAAAGCAAATAGCAAAGGCTACATAAGCAAAAGGTAAAAGCTAATGGCCCAAAACGAATGGCTTTAGGCCTCCAGAGCATTGCTTGGGCCTGATGCAAGCCCCCTAGATTCATGGTGCATAAGGCCCCTACTGTATAAGGGCTCACTCAGCCACTGCCTAACCATGGGTGTGCCTGCAGACAAATTCTTCTGTCTTAGAAATTCTGTCTTAGGACAAACTTCTTGAGATTCTACTTATACCAGTGACATCTTAGCACCAGCCTCACAACTGAGTTCCATCAGAGTTGTATTCATATCCTTACCAGAGAGTCTTGCTCACACTAAGTGTGCCCAGAGCACTCTTCCAGATAAGGCTGTACTACAACACTGCATTGTGGCCTCTGCCTTCAGAGCACAGAAAGAGACGAATAGATCTTTCTGCATGAGTTCTGTGATTAGAATGCTGGAGTGAAGAGCCTGTTAGCTCTTTTAATTGAAGGAATTTCCATCTCTCTCTCTCATCTCATCTTTCAAAGTCATACCCTGCCTTCCAGCCTACAGACACTGAGAGTAGATAATCGAGGGCAGACTATTGTCACCTCCTCCCCATGACACTGTTCTGCTTTGTGTGAAAGACATAGAAGAAGCGATTTGGATACCATCATCTTGATGCCCACTGCTGTAGCATCTAGAGAAGCTGTTAAGGCAGTCTGCTGCCCATGCTCCTCTCCTTGCTACAAAAGTTATTAATGTTTTTTATTCTGTATCTATCTGCTGTGTTTGTTATTTGATGTAAAAGAGGCTTCAAAACCCTAAGCATCTAGGAAAACAAGCTACCTGAATTGTAGCAGTGGCCTCTTCCAGCTATTTTTGCTGTGGGGATAAGCGGCCCCCTTGTATCTGTAAAGCATCTACATTTATACTTAAAAAAAAATTTTTTTTTTGAGAGCAGAGGAGGAACTAGTAAACATAATCTTAATTTTGGACACGTTTTCAAAAACAGGTTACCATAAATTGTGTTTTCCAAGAATATCTCACAGATGCTTTTGGTAAATTGAAAAAAACCAATTACATAAAATATTCCAGTAAAAAGTCCTTTAACATATTATAGTTACTCATTTATTTTTCATTAATTAAATGTAAAGTTTTAAACATTTTAACTTCCAAAACATAAATTTAGAAGTTTATAACCCATTCAGAATTATAATTACGATTCTTCACTGGGTATCTTGAAAATAATTTAAATTCCTTCTCAGGCAAATGTGCTGGAAATCAAAAGTAAAAGGTGATTGCTTTATGATCCACACCCTTAGCAAATGCATTTCACTGAGATTTTCTGCATAGCCCAGCAATGCACCATTTGGTCAACATTTAACAACCTTTGCAATAAAATTCTTATGTATCTGGTTATTCATCTGAAAACTTTAGCCTGATGAGCTGATCTGGATGTGCCATATAGAAGATGAGAGCTCATGAACTATAAATGTTAAACTTGGCTTTGTTTTATCCCATCTTCCCATCTGGCACCCAACTGGCAGGCCCAAGTGGTCCTTCAAATATCTGTGAGAAACTGCAAGCAAAGCTTATCCACAGTGGGCATTTATCCATTTGAGCTTTTTCCCCCATGTCCCTGGTGCCTTTCTGCATGTCACCTGACATTGGAACAGCATTTTTTGGCAGTGGTTATCAACCAAAAACCACCTGGGGCCCTCTGTTTTGCTCCATACCAGTGCACAGTAGCCCCCACAGCAGGTCACTTGGTGGGATGAAGGTGCTCAGGAGGTCACATGAAGAGTAGGGCTACAGCTGAGGGAGTTCATGAGACCCTGTCAAAAGACATGTGCTTCCACTGCAGCACAGAGAAATGATCTTTCAAGCTGATCAGGGGAGCTCTGGTGCACAAAGAAACCTGGACTACAAATTCATACAGCACAGGCACATCACCAGTTTAGTGTGAAACAAGTCAAACATGAGCCGTGCTCTCCTAAGCAAGGTACGATGCTTGGCTGAAAGCTGAAGGCAAGAGGTATAACTTAATCTTCTAAATGACAACAGATCTATTCTTTAATAATTTCACTTACTGTGTTTCAGAGTATTTTGATAGTTACTAAGAGTTTAGCTCAGTTTCTGCTGTGTATCATATTGAAACTCAAACCCTTTACAAAGTGCTCTGAGCAATATCTGTGAATTTGTGGCCATCAGTGTCAGGACACTTACACATACTCTCTGCTGAAATAGCTGGAAAATTAACTTCCAATTTACAACACAATGCACAGACTCTCTGGTTTTTGTTACTTGGGGTTTTTTAAGTTATTAGCCAATTCCTAAATGTCTTGTCTACTGTTTGTTGTCTAGAAAGCAATTCACATCAATTCAGAAAATGTTCTTCTCTGCAATAAGCCACAGTTCCAAACAGAGCCTTGGCCACCTCTATCCACCACACCCAGGGACTGCAGAAGAACAAAGCTTATCTTTGATGATATGTGAGTACATATGACTTTAAAATAAAAAAAACAATGGCATTTAAAGAGAGAGAAATACAATTTGTCCAACAGGAACTGAGACATTTTCTGCAGTATTACAGTATACTTACTGTACATCGAGAAATGAATGAGAAATACTATATAAAAGCTTAATTTTTCATCATAAATTAAGTTTCTAAGCATAGAATAGTAGAATGCATAGAATCATGGAGTCATGGATTGGTTTGAGTTTAAAGGTGCCTTAAAGATCACTGAGTGCCAATTCCACTCCATGGGAAGGGCTGCTACCCACTAGACCAGGTTGCTCAAAGCCCCACTCAACCTGTCCTGGAACACTTACAGGTATGGGTAACCCCACAACTTCTCTGGGCAATCTGTTCCCATACTTCACCTCACAGTAAAAAATTTCTTCCTAACAGCTAATCTAATCCTACCATCTTTCAGTTTTGAGTCACTCCCACTTGTCCTGTCACTGCAAGCCCTTGTCAAAAGTCCCTGATCATCAGGGAGCAGTGAGGACTGGCTGTTCCTTAAAGGACAGGTAGCCAAGAGCCAGGATGCAGAATGCAGCTGGCAGGGGTCCAGTCCCACAACACCCAAGCAAAGTGAGCAGGGCAAGCCTGAGGTTGGAGTCATCCCTGCCTCCCTGAGCCTTGACAGCTGCTGCTGTCAAACAGCAATGGTTAGCCTGAGTATCTGGAGGGGTACCTGGCCTTCTCCACTTCCACTGTGGGGAATTATTCTTCTTAAAATAGATAAAAATTAATATTCCAATTATTCTTCTTAAAATAATTTAAGCTCATAACTGTTGTTGTTTTTGGTAAAGGAAAAATGCTGGTTTGTCCCCAAGGTCATTTAGGACATAGTATTATTTAGTGGATATAATGGTGAAACTGAAGGTTGAAATCCTAGTATCTAGAAAACCCAGATTCTTTTTGACTGGTAATGTTATGGCCTGCAAATACTGATATTTGTTTCTGGGTAGTGTAGAAGAGGTTCTGTTCAAGGTATGCCTCAAACTGCCTGAAGCTCTGAGCTGTGTGACCTTGACATATTTTTCATATTTCCAGACTTTCACTCATGACATCTCAAACTCCTTTGTATACCAAAGGAAACCTGGGATAACAAACAACCTGGTTTCCTTAGGAACTGCTTTCTACCAAAATTGTGATTTTTAATTTATTATTATTATTATTATTATTACTGTTGTTGTGTTCACACTATCTGGTCTCAAGGTTAACTAGAGAAACAGCAGTGTCTCATAAAAAGAAACCATATTTCCTACTAAAAGGTGTAAATAATTCCTGTGGACTTCAAAACGATGTAACTGGTTTGTATGTCAAGAAAAGAGGACTGGTGAGATTAATTTTTGTGCATATTCATGGCAGTCATAAGCAGATGTAAGCTGAATAAATGTAATCAGTTTTTCCACCTCTTTTAGAGAAAACTCCCCTATGTATATATCCTTATTCACCTTCTTTCTCCACCTCCCTCCATGTTTTTAACTCTCCTGGTATACTTACTCAACAATCTCCATTGAGGAAACATCTCTTAAAATACTCTATCATCTATAATTTACTTGCAACTGCTCAATTTTTTCTGCAGTTTAAACATGTACATACAAGGCAGAAAGGTGTCAGACTGTCTGATAAAAGTCAAAATTGTAGGATGTGCTCATCTCTGGATTAGGAAAAAACATAGAAACAGTTAAACTGTTGTGAAAACTATTGTGTCTTCATCTGATTTTCCCTCAAGCTGCTGGAAAAAAAAAAAAAAGGGGACTGGTTTGTTTTGTTTTTCCCCTAGGATATATTCATAGGAGATCTGCTTTGGTCACCATCTCTATCATCTGAGGCTTTTATCACCAGCTTTCTCCATTAGTGTTACAAGTGATTCCTCTGGCAAGCATCTCCAATAAAACTGTTTCATCTTTTCAGAGAGAGATACAATTAAACCGTTCATGTGTAGTGCCTTCCGTGTAGAATATCCCCAAGCAACTTGTAGACCACTAAAACAAAGTCTAAAAAGGCAAAAAAGATAAAACACAGAAGCAAATATGTCCTAATTTGGCCTTAAAAGCCAGAAACAGTTAAATGCCAGTTGTGCTAACTAGACGAGGGAGCTTATCAAGTACTACAGCTGTCATCCACAGCTTGTAGCTGGGATACACCACAGAATACCAGCTACGCTGGATCTTCATTCTGAAATTCCTGTGCAGAGGAGTCACTGAAATGTAGCAGATTAGACTGGCTGCAAATGTTAAATGTCAACAAATTTGACTCACATGTTAGAAGGATCAAATTAAATATGGCAGCCAGTGCCTTTCAAATTTGTATAGCACCACAGCAGAGGATTTGAAAGAATGCAATACGGTAAGTCTAAATTATGTAGCAATCCTAATGGCAGCATTTGTCCTAAATGATGCCTATGAAGTATTTCATCTCATAATCCATGAAGTTCTGAATTACTGTAATCCAGCCATGGCTTTAAAGTCTTAATTTTAATCAGACTCTAAAGTTTTAAAGAGACTAAATCCCTTATATTTGATTTAAAACAACAACTAATTTTTTTGACCAGTCAGTGTCTCTTTACTGTATTCTCAATTTATTTTCTCCAGATCATTGACAACAGCTGTCACTAGCAATAAATTGGAACACAAGTAGGTCAGTAAAGAGTATATCTTGCTTGGCAGAGTGCTGTATACACATACACTGCAGTATAACAGTAAATATTGCTAAGAGTCTTCAAAAGACAGGCAAAAGTCTCCTTCCCCTGGTTTGGTATTGTTTGCTGATGAATCTGAATATACTTAGAGGTACCCAGCATGCCACATGTGTCAATGACATCAATGCTGTGTCCAGTAGTAATTTTTAGTAAGATTTCCTGGATTTTTGGTGACTTCTGACTCCATGAAGAGAACATTTTCAAGGCTACATAATAATGCTTGAAGCCATATTGAGTCCTTCTGTAATTTCACTGAATAACAGAATTCCCAATAACTGCATTTAGGAACAAAGTCTGTTGTCCTTGAAGTGCTAGGCATAGACATGTGGTGGGTGCCCAAGGGCACCTTCAAAATACTGCTTGTGTAGTGTAAAAAAATAGCAGAGTGTACCCAGTTTCCCATCTTTCCTTATAACTAAATCAGGATATGCTCCTCAGGATTATTTTTTACTTGAATTTTGAGTTATAATTTCAAACGTGGGGTGTGGTTTTTCTTCACTTACACTTATTTTTCTTTTTTTCTTGCCTTATAGGAGCAAGATAATACATCTTCTACAGCATTTTTTTTAAGTTCATATTTTGTTGAATGTCTCTTCCACCTTTATGGGTTTAGGTACTACAGACACCCATCAGCTATACATTGTCCAAGAGACATATCCTGCAGTGAGATATAATTCCCATGTTTGTTTGCCAAACAGTAGACCATATACCCAGAAAATATTCACCTGTAAATGTGTTACATGTAGACCTTATGAAATTAACTTCCTGATGCATATCTTTGTTTTGACTTGAACCCCAAGTGTCTCATTTTCAGTCTTCTTTTCCTTCTTCCTCAGGATTAGAGTGGAAAGAGAAAAGTGCTCTTAGGTTGTGACTCATATATCTGGAAGTGATCTTCCTTGAATTGTTCAAAATGCCTTAAGGATTACTGGAGTATTTAGAGGTACTTTTGTAGTGTTGAACACATCCTGAGGAGCACAGTTCAGGAATAGAGAGTGGCTCCTCTTTCTTCTCATCAGCAATCTAGAAAATAACACGTCAGAGCAACACCTATGACACTAAGTTCCTTAGAAATTCCTAAGCTTACTGTGGACTGCTCTGAGTTTCTTGGCTTTAGGGGATTTCAAGACTTCATCTGACCCTCCCAGTCTTCCTCTTCCTCCCTTCTTGCTCATGGCACTGAATTTTTCACAGGTATGCTGACCATGAGAAAATAACATTAGACATGCCAGACACTGCCTCCCATGATTAGATAATTTAGCTGCCTGCTCTCTGCAAGACCACAGGTCACCTTTAAAGGGACACTTTATGAGGGCTTGTTTTGGTGGGAAACAGATGCGTCATCAGCTCTAGCAGGAGGTTTTCACAGGTTATAGAATTTTTAGCCACTAGTCCCTGTCATCAAAGGAAAGCTGGAGCTGTGGACCTCTTTTGAACTTAGCTACATCCACGTCCCTCCTCTGCTCCTGTAGGCAGGTTCAGCAGGCTTAGGTTTATATGATTAAACTGTCTTCACTCCCCAAAACAAAGAACATTCACTGTCTCCTGAGAATAGTCGCTAGGCTGTGCTGTCTCCAAGCTGTGCCCAGGCATTGTCTGAGCTCAAAACTATGACAGGGAGAATATTAGCAATTACACTGCATGGATGATCAAATTATAAAGCTGGTATCCTCGCCCTCCTTATTTCACTTGCATAGGCATAGCCAAGGATTGAATGGTTCTACTGACGGACTCAGGTCTGAAATAGTCTCTGAATATTTTGCTACTTATGAAAGAGAATTTTTTTGTATCAATCAATTTTAATGTAGCTTTTTCTTACTCTACAGATTGACTAGATAATATCTTCAGTTCACTGTAAATCATAACAGTAAGCAAGACAAGGGTCTTCTAATCGGGTTCAGCAAACACTCCTCCAGGTTCCAGAAGCAGAACTAAATTTCACAGATGGGAGAGAACAGTCTCTCCCAGTCTTTCCTCACCTCTGCATGGTGAGCCATGAGCAGATGTCTGCACCGAATAACTAAGACAGTCCAAACCCTGCAGCTCTTTGAGTAGTCTAAGTCTCATCTAACTTCCCATTGTTTTTGCTGTTCTGCCACATCTCCGGTTCTTGTCAGAGCTTGTTTTCCTTAGGTTTTGTTTCTCTATTAATATCTACAAGTCCATCACAGTGTAAGTGGGGGTTTGTCTGCTTGTGCTGGATCACAGAATGGTGTGGGTTTTCATCACGCTCAATGCCAGAATTCATGGATGGGATGTGGAAAAGATAGTCTAATGCTTCTATCTGAGGTTTAATTCCCAAGACAGCTTTGCTGTCCTTGTGGCAGTGGAAAATAACTTTACATACATTTGAAGAATGTGCTTCAAGTCCATTTTTAACAATATAGTTACCCAGAAGTCTCCCTTTTAGATGAGAAGGCTCACTGCAATTGCCCTAGGGTGCAAAGGCTGTGATTCCTCAAGGATGCATTAGAGCTTTCCTGATCATTCTTTCAACATATAAAGGATATTTTCATCTTTCAGTGATGATGAACCACACTGGCAAATAATCATAATCTCTTTAGAGAATCACAGGTAGACCATTCAAACTGATTTTTACCCTGGGAATACCCTGTTCATTTTGAGAACCAGCAACAAGGAGAGGGGCTGTGATAATTTAACACACATGAGGAACATCAATTCCCAAAATCCTTATCAGATGTCTTCCTGGTCTTTAGTGCCTGGTTATGATTTCTTTCAAATCCTGTGATTACTGAAGTGTCTTAGGCTCCACAGGACAGGATCCCTGGATAGGGTCTTTGTTTCAGGATCACCTGCTTCTTTCAGTGTAGACACCCCATTCACTGACCAGGCTTCACACGTACTCTCACCCAATGGTTTCACCCACACCTTGTCTTCTCCCTCGTCAGAGCTGGAAGCATCAGAGCTGGCTGCCAGGTGGACCCTCTCCCAGAGAGGTCTTTCTGCCTTTGCTTTACAGATGCTTCTTGAAAATTCAAGGTGTCATTCTGTGGCATTTTAAAACAAAATAGATCTAGACTGCTGTGGTTCCGCCCTGTCTCTGTGGGACTGATTGTAAAGGCTGTCACTCTAACTGAAATCAGCTTCATTCAGAACATCTATTTAACATACATCAAAAGAGACAAAATTTTAGTTTATCTGCAAGCACGCAGTGTTTTCTGCCTCTACTTTTAAAACAGGAACTCAAGTCCCTATTGTGAATACTTGTTTCATTCCTCTCTCTTCACTTGTTCACTTTGCCCTTGTGTGTTTTAGTCTAGATATTGATTTCACATGGATATCTTTAAGTCACAAATCTGGGTCATACACAGGAATTTGCAGTAGATTTTGACTCTTTCTCATGTTCTCCTGTATTTCACTACACTGACATGGTTAGTCAGGGGGATTTTGCATTTTTGCCAAAATAGGAGTCCCCACTTACTTTTATCCTTCTGCATTTCATTTGCATTAGATGCCAGGCTTTAAATTTGTCTGCTATTTTTTGCAACAGTAACTCCCTCTCTAGGTATCTGTACTATTCATCTATTCATCTTATCTAAGCTATTGACTTTGTTATACTAAACCCAACAAGATAGTAGTTGTGTAGTTGTGTGATTGGGTAAATTTTTCTCACATTTTGGCCCAACTCCAATCAGATCCTTTGTTCCTATCTTTCTGAAATGCCTATTGTACTGTCATTTAAATGGCTCAATATTTATCTCCTGGCCCTCTGCTGAACTTCCAGGCTTGCTGGGTCTGCCAGAGTGACCATGAGACTTCCATAGAGCTGGGTACCCACTTTGGCAGTGCCATGGGCTCTCCCCCAGCCTGTGTGCCACTATGTGTGCCATGCCTCAGACACAGCAGTGCCACATCCCATAAAACAGCATTTATTTTAAGTGGTGGAATGGGCAGGAGGCTATGATCCTTCAGGGGAGAGCACTATTTTGTATAGTAACACCTGCTGAGCTCTATCATTCACCCCCAAAGATGAACACCCTTATCTATGACCCAGCATGTCAAACAAGCTCCTGACACATCCTGTTATGAGACAGCAAATAGGCTGTGTACACCTGCCTTTCACATTACTTGGTTTTCCTGCTCTTAAAATTTTCTTCTCCTCCTGGACTGAAAGTTCAGGGCATACTGGCATAGCTTCAAAACTGCTCGTGGGTTCACCCTGGCTAGCCAATTTCTTCTGATTTGCCCCTAGCTTTGATCATATTTTAAAGTTGCTCATTTTGCTGTTCTACTCCTTTCCAACACATTCTTTTTTTTAGGGTTTAGATTACTAAAGTTGTGAAACTGCTCCTATATTTAGAATGGTGATTTAAGCTGATTTTACTACATGCAGTTGTTGTACACTGAGGAAGCACTAGCTTGTTTTTTTACAACACTTCAGCAGTATTATCTCTGAAGGGTATTAAAATATGCACTTGGCTACATTTATGCTGTTTAATTGAACTTTTATTAGGTTTTTTTAATGTATCCTCATAAAGCACCATACAACAGTAAGAAATAATGTACAAGTGGTAGATTATGTAAATGAAGCAGAAAATGCTATAGTTTAGTATTTAGTTCATATAAAATATAAAAATTAGATTAAAAATGTGGTTTTGAATGCAGTATAATTAAAATTGTATATTGGAGTCTAAGCTACACCATGCTCTGTAAATACCAGTGGCTGCTCTGAGTTCCAAGGAGATTTTGCAGATGCTGACAAATTACTGTACAAAGTAAGGCTTGTATTGATTCACTTTGTTTGATTCTCTTTCCTTTTTTCTATTGCATGAGTTTACATTTTTGCAATTATCCACTAAACTGGAGTAAATTAAATTCAGAGGAGGCTGCAGAAGACAAAGGTGGCAGAGATGCACTGTAATGGCATGGAGCTAAATAGCATGAGAGAAACATACACAGACAGGCATTCACCTGGCTAGTGGTAACACCACTCCTAGGAGCTCAACAGCCTGGAAATTCTGAAAGGCTGCTTCTGGCAGAGGAGTAATTACAATGCCCGCAGCCATCTCACCTCACGCTGGGATCCCGCGCAACATAACAAGCAATGGATATGCTGTCCTTCCTGCTGGTTTTCAACAAGCTCCCAGGGAAAGCGGTGCCAAGGCGAGTGAGAGAAATACTGGACAGTAGTGGATTGTGTGATAAATTTCATCCTGGATTCAACCACAGCCATGCCACTGAGCCTGCCCTTGTCAAAGTCATAAATGGTTTGAATGCCACTGCTGAAAAGGAAGCCTGGCCTTGTTTGTACTATCAGATCTAGCCATGGGGGGGTTGTTCTGTAAAAGGCTGGATTCTGTTGCAGTGCCTAGGTGACTGCCTAGTGTTGACTGAGAATGCGTTGAAATCGTTCCAGCGGTACTTGATTGCTTTCCCCAATCAACAGAGTAGGGTAAATTCTCCTCGAGAGCAGCCAGTTTCACATAATGACACTTGATCCCAGGGAGAATTCACCAGCGGCCTGACTTGGCTCTAATGCTTTACGCTCTTTCTCTTGCCATTCAGAGAGATATATGAGATGCATTAGAGCAGTGTATTAGAACTCCCTTTTGGCTTTGTTGAAGAGGACTATATTTCTAAAAGTACCAACAATCAGATATTCAGAAACAAAAGACTTTCTTGTGCAGTTTAATAGAGATAAAAATTTTGCTTCTACCTGTTAATTTGAAGTCAGACTTCCTTTTAACTTTTTTTTTTTTAACAAGAGGTCTGAATTCTGTTTGTAAATCTGGAGTGAAAGTGCTGATGCCAATAGATTCATACAGTTGTAACTAACTTAAGAGGAGAATCTGACCTAATTGTCTGAAAACCAGAAGTCACTGAATAAGTTTCCTTGCGACTTCAGTTTACATTCATGACCAGTAAACATGAAGAGTCTCCAGTGCTGCTTCTGCTGCTCACAGTTCAACCAGTAGCCTGGTACCAGAAATTTTTTTATTCTCTTGGTTCTCTGGCTGTAGCAAGGATGTGATCTGCAGGGGGATTGAAATTTTTTTCTGTCCTCTCATTTCTCAGGCTATAGCAAGGCTGTGATCTGCAGGGGGATTGCAAAGCTGAGACCAAAGACCTGAAAAGGGTTTTAGCCACAGATCTTTCTGAATCTTATCAGTGGGAAAACACATTTGCTTTTCCTCAAGATGCCTCTCTTAAATAACATATAGTATCTGAAATTAGTACCTAGTGAGATTACCTGTAAGGTCTCTAGTCTGAGATTATCATCAACATGACTAAATAGGTCAAGCTGCAGAGGAGGTTTGCATGGACCTTCATGTTTGTAGCAGACATGGGTTCTTGGTCACTGTAACTTCAGAGTCTGTAAAATCAGAATATGACTAACAAACTTCATAGATAAAAAATGTGCAGTATGCAAAAGAGCTATTCAGAATAATTAATTTATGCATCAGTTTTCTCATGTGTCTGCATATGTCCGTAAGCTCAGGCAACCTCTTTTCTTCAAGGAACCCATAAAATAGGGTGTCTTTCTTATTTTTTTACTTCATGACATAATAATTTAAACTAGTACACTGAATTTAAAAAGACAAATTATGTTCATGAGCAGTGGGAACCTAAACAAAATTGAACTTGAAACCTTTAACTCTCATAAAAAAACCCTAGTAAATAATTAAATCAAGCACCCCTTTTTGTTACTAAAATGATACAAAAACATATATAGAATCTATTGGATATTTAAGCTTCCCATTTTCACCTAACATGCATATTAGTTATCTGAATAGAAAGGTCATTAACATGTAGCAATAAATTGAAGAATAGTATTTCATAGGTGGCATAAAGACATCAGAATTTGACTTGGCATGTTTATTAACACTACTGAACAAGTTCTGTTTAAGAAGCTAATAAAAATGATACCCTATCCATTTTTTCCCAATGCATCTTAATTTCTGTTAGGCATGCCCTGATTTTTAAATCAATCTTGTATTTTTCCTATGAAAATACCTAAACGTTCACATGGAGAATATATTTATGCTTTGCTTTAAAATGGCATTTTAATAGCTTCTTTTTTTATATTAGATTTTGCAAACAGCTTAGTACAAACCAATGGCTTCAGTTTCTGTGTTAGGCTTAACCATCCCATAGCAGGGCCCTCAATGCAAGTCTTCTTGGTTCAGGAATGTTCATATCTCCTGCTAATACTTTCATTGCTAATCATAACTCAGGAAAATAAATCCTGCTGCAAGTTGAAAACATTTTACAATTAACGTATAAATAAGTCGACCATAATTACATTGTGTTATCTCACTTTGTTTTTACAGCCTCTTACCATGCTTCAAGACAAGAAAATTAGGCATATAGTGCTGGGTGATATATAGGAGGGAATGCTGAAGAGGATGTATTTTAACGACCTGAATTTGACAGGCTCGTGTAAAAGTCCATCACTTTTATCATTTCAGAGAGATGAGACTTGATTTGTTGATTTGTTCTACTTGGCTTTTTTTTTGGGTCTTCATAGTAAACCATCTTCCCTAGGTCATTGCACAAGACAAAGAGAGACAGAACTTAACATTTTTTTAAGAATGCCTTCAGTGTTCTGAAAGCATAGCTATTTTTCTGCATCAAGCTAACACTGTTTCAATGTGTAATATTTTATAACTGACCAAGACCAGTTTCAGATGGTTCTTCTTATTAAGAATGTCTTCTGGGACATAGGAAGTATTTGCATTGGCAGTAGATTATGAGATACTAGTACACAAACCTGTTTAGTTCCCTTTCTGACCTAATAGGTAGAGTAAGCTGGGGTGAAATTTCACTCTGCAGGAGAATATTTAAAAGAATGTTGGAACAAAGAAACTGCTTTTCATGTCTACGAGGTTTTTAGGACAGAAATCATTCTAAATTAGCCAGACTTTGAATTTCATTTCTATCTAGTTATATTTAGCCCTTCTTCTCTTCAAAATAAGGTTGACTAACTTCCTCTGATGCAATTAAATGTCCTTAAAACTGTGTGCACATAAGTAGAAAGAAACAGACTGAGTAAATCCACTGTTCAAATAGCCTTATGTTCTTGAGGAAGTTGTATGGCTGCCCTCTTCTGTCAGGAGGTTCCCCCATGCTCCCACTTACCTCAGTTATGGATCTGAGCATGTCCTTACTGCTATCAGCACAAATGTTTTGCTTATGCATTCTACTTCACTTTTTAGATCTGCATCTTCTCTGATGACACAAAACATTTTGTTGAATACATGTGCTCAGAAATCCCAATATCAAGGGAAAAAAAAAAAGTTAGGAATATTAATTTTTTGGGCTGGAAAAGTCTCAAGGCCTTTTCTGCCTCTCACCCCACACCTCCAAGAGGGAGGCTGGGATTGCACAAGGCGTTGGGAGGGAATACAGCTGGGACAACTGCTGACCCCTGCTGACCACACCATGGTGTCATGCTCGGCATGTAAAGCTGAGAGAAGAAGGAAGAAGGGGTGAATATTTGGAGTGATGGCATTTGTCTGCCCAAGTCACTGTTAATCGTGTTGAAACCCTGCTTTCCATGTGATGGCTAAACACCTGCCTGCCCATGGGAAGCAGTGGATGAATTCCTTGTTCTACTCTGGTTTATCTGTTAATCTGTCTTTATCTAAATGTGCAAGTTTTCTTACTTTTACTCTTCCACACTTTTACTCTCCTGATTCTCTCCCCCATCCCATGGGAGGGAAGTGAGTGAGTGAGTGTGTGGAACTGAGCTGCTTATTGTAGTTAACATACAACAGATTGCTGAGTGGCAATAATAACATATCGTTTACAACACCAAGCTCTTAAAAGCATGAGTAGTAAAAACATCAGAATTCATACTCCAAATACTCAGGAATGTCTTGTTTTCTTGAGATGAGGACAAGGGAATGACACTCTAACCAATACTAAGAAAACTTTTGCAAGTCAAAACTTGGATGTAGTAATCACAGTATAAGCTAAGAAGAACCAGGACATATTTTAGCTGAGTAGAGAAAGGAGGTCACCTCCCATGTATATGAGACAGGAAGAACCTGCAGGGTCAGGAAATGTGAAGACTTTTATGAGAGGCAATGACTGAAGATGCAAGGTTATGGTCTGAAATGACACAGCAAATGGCTATTCTCCACAGTGACTTATAAAGGTGCCATAGGGAGAGCTTGTGGGAGGAAATGAAGAAATTAGCTTCAGCCATGAGGAGCTCACTGAGACAGTGACAAGGAGACATCAGTTTGTTTCCAGTTTGAATTAGAGTGGATAAATCTGTTTACAAATGCATTTGTGAATTTCAGGACAGAAACAAGTTGAATTTGTGCCCTGCAGTCAGTAGGTTAGGTAGGTTACAGAAGGGATGGAATCTCCCAAATCTGTTTGAGGAGAAATGAGTGGAGAAATTGGCATGAGGAATGCCAGTGGAATTGCAGCAGGTGGCCCAGCACTGAGTCAGAGATGAACTCCAGGAAGCAAAAGTAAACAGTACTCAGCATGCTTACAGATAAGAGCAAGATGTAGCTGTGGAGGCAAGCAGGTTCAGTGTGTGTTTTCAAAGTGGAGAGATTAAACACACACTTGTTTTGAGAGGAGGCAGAAGCCAAGGCAAATAACAACGTACATAGAGGAATAGAAAAAGAGGTAAGCAAGCACCAGGAAGAGGAGAAGACAGAATATCTTTTTCTGTATGTATCCATTTTGCAGATCAGAACTGCACTAATTTGGGAAGCAGTTTATATAATCCATAAAAATGCATTTTATTAGCCTTTCTTTACTTGAATCACTGACTTCTAAAGAATGAGAACAGCCATAAATGCTATTGTCTCCACAGGCAGAAATTTGAAAATAGAAGATGCATGGTTACACGATAAGTGTATTTTCTTTAAAAAAATGTTTGCAAATCAGGTTTAAAATAAGGGAAAAATATTCTGCACTTCAAAAAATAATAAAATGTCTTCTTATTTTCCCCTGGTAGACCACGCAATGCAGATTACTTTATGCAGGAAGCTAAACGGAAGAAGCATAAAGCAGATGCAATGGTGAGAACATTTTCTTTCCAGTTACATTGCTCCGAATAATTTTTGTAATGCAGTTTCTTCATCAGTGCAGTATTGCTGGGGTAATTATAAAATCTATTATAAGGATGGCTAGGCTTGTTAAATTAAGAAATGTTTATATAATCAAATGTTCATAGCCCAATAAACTATGACTTAACAAATAATGACTTACTGAGATAAAGGCCTGGATAAATAAAACTTTCCATTTATCCCTTTGCTTTAATTAGTAACTATAGTAATGGAGGTTGCATAAAGGATCCACATACCTATCTTCTCAGTTTAACTAGCTGGCTAGGTCCTATAATTGCATCTCCCTCCAAATTTGGTCTGGTAGCTGAGGTACTTGCACTTTTTTTTAAAGAGCTTTGGCTTTTCAGTGCCAAAAGAATCCTGGTTTCATGGCAGATGTTTCCCAACATAATCAGAAGCACACAAAGAATTTTTGTAACCCTCGCGGAACACCTAGCACACAAAGTACTGTTGCAGCAAACAGATTCTTCACCTTGGGTTTGACCTGTCTAAAAACGTAGCCAGAAAGAAAAAGGGGAATCTTAGGTTATATGGAGCACTGAAGAGATGCTTGTCTTTCCAAACAAATGGGTGCAACGAAACATGCAATGCTGCAACAGAGCTCTGCTTAGCTGTCCCTCAGTTCTCTCCAAGGCTGTGTTTGTCCAGTGCCACAGATAAGCCAGCACAACATGAGGTCTTTGGGATGGCAGTACATGGAGTGGGACCCTGCATTAGGGTGGCTGTGTTGCAGGTGGGGGGATAGCTGCATTCCTGTCTTGCTCTGTCAGACACTTTGCTGTCATACCACCAGGAAAAAATAAAGGTTTTTCTCAACTGTGCAGAATGTAGAAAGGCCAAGGAAGCAGAAGCAGGTCCTTAATTTAGAAGTTCATCGAGTTTTACACTCTACCTGAGTTTATTAGCACAAATTTCTATGGTTTATTCAGTTCCATATTACTCTAAAGTGAGTCTTAAAATCAGAATATATTGTAGAGAAGTACAAATGGTGCATTTTAGTGTGTTGCTTTAAACAGAATGGAAAGGATCACTTAATATGCAAAGGAAATTCTTAGCCTGGAGAGAAATGTTTTTATGGTAGACTCCCAGAAAGCATAGTTGCAAGCATTACTCTCTGCTGTGCCACAAGTTTGCTCCATGAAAGTCACCTAGGCACAGTTTAAATAGCTTTCTATCAGTATCAGGTGGTTGAAATATCCTCCATATTCAGCTTCCCTACACAGTGGACCAGCAACTTACTTACACCTTGTGAACAGCCCTTTGCAGGTGCTTCCACTCCCTCCCTGGCTGTGTAGTCATCCTGGGAAAAATGCCATATTGCCAAAGTGTCTCCAGGCACTTTGAATCACCTTGCTGGGCTCGACACCTCCTACTTTGGCACTGCACTACCTGACACAGGCACTCACAGTGAGCAGCTTGAAAATTACTCTAAGTCTCTCTGCTCCTCAGTCCCCCATCTGTGAAATTGGGATAATAGCACTTCCACCTGCACTGGAGCATCAGGGGGAGAAATATAATAAAAAGTTTGTGAAGTTCTCTGGTATGATCGCAGTGGGAGTCATATAAGAACCTAAAATAGATTGAAGCTAGTGTGCCATTCCAAAGTTACTATTTAAAATCTTTATCCCTTGGAAAAGAATAAGGTCCATTAACCTTTCACTGTGTGCATCAGATTTCAACCAAATGCATCCAGTCCATTAATGGGCTTTATGTACCGCAGGAGTTCTGACTGAAGGAGAGAGAAGTCAGGACAGAGAGGTATTAGTATGATTCATCTCTCTCTTCACATCAAAAATGAAATTCTGAGGGCAGATAAGTGGCATGTAAATGTACACATATGAGCATTAGATGCATATTTGCATATACAGTGTTACTGAGGACATGCATGTATGTGCATGTAAGTGCACAAAACACACACAAAGTCAAAGAAGTACCAAAAATAGGAGAAGAAACAGGGCAAGGAAGGAGGATGGCAGAAGGTGCTGAGGGAGCAAAGCAGTCCCTGAAAGAGGAGGAAGATATAGAAAGCAAATTCCTGACAAGAGAACAATGCTGAAAATGGTAGGGATAAAGAAGACAGGAGAACAGAGATGAGCCTTTGTATAAGAGTTAGTAGTCAAAGTATTTAATTCTCTTCTCTTAGTTCATGATATCCGTTACCATTTTTTATTGAGTGATAAAAAACTACACTTGCAAAGATGTGTGAAACCCTATTTAATGAAAGATGAAAGCTGGAACAAAAGACAGCATGAGTTTGTGGAATTTCCAGCACTGGAAGAGCTTTAACAAACACTGTTGGGAATGTCCTAGGCACAGCTGACCCTTCCTTGGATACAAGACTGTGAAACAAATAATATCTCAGAGCCTTTTCTAGTTCTATTTTCTGTATCTTATGATTTTCACTGATGCACGGGGTTTGATGGGTATTAGCTTTCCCACAGGAAAAATTGTGCACCTGAAGATATATCAACTTGTGTCAAGTTTACAATATTTGTTGAGAAAATCCCATCAAATGTAACAACATCTTGATGATTACACTACATCTCTGTATCCTTATTTTTTCTCTCCAGGTGGAGAAGTTTGGAAAGGCACTGAATTATGCAGAAGCAGCACTATCGTTTATTGAGTGTGGAAATGCAATGGAACAAGGCCCAATGGAATCTAAATCCCCTTATACCATGTATTCAGAAACAGTTGAACTCATCAGGTAGGAAAGGAAGGAGATGACCCCAGAGGTTACTCTGTGCAAACATGACCATCTGCATTATCACTTATTTTCATACATGCAGTAAAAAGGTAGAAGTGAACTCCTTACAAGGGCCTGGTTATTCATATGTAATGTATATGTATTATCTGTGATTTCTTTGGAAATTAAATCAAGAAACTGTGAAGAATGAAAAAAAGAAAAAATAAAAGAAACAAACAAAAACAGGAACAAAAAACCCCAAAGATTTTCCTATTACTTGAGTTGCAAATTACTTCAAGAGTTTCATGATGTAAATCCTGAGCTACTCAGTGGAGGAAACCAGTAATCCATAATAACAAAACATTCTTATGGAGTGGTAACTTGAAAAATATTCCAACGTGTGTAAGATTACTGTTTAAAGATTACCTGAAAGAAGATGTGAACAGTGATAGAAAAATGGACACTCTAAGTCCATTTGATGTGTGTGCTCTAATGTAGCCAGTGAAATCAGGAGCACAGCTCACCCTAGAGCTACCTCTACCTTTAGTCACCTTCATAGCTCTCCAAACAGGGCAGTCTAGAATTCAGTGCCATCCACAGTCCCTCTGAAGAAAGTGTTTCTCTTAAGTCCTTTTCTCCATTAGAGCTGGTACTTAAAATTAACGTTATTGGCAGTGTTATTGGTAGAGAAAACAAAGGCCAAAACCATTGCAGCAGCTGAGGGACTGTGCAAGAGAGCGACCCCGACATACTAGTGGAGAAATCTGCACTGATAGTGACCATGGTATCATTCCTCATGACAGTCAACCATGCAGTTCCATCCAGTCAGGATTAAGCTCATAGGAAGTAACACATTTGCATTTTTAATCATATCCATAATGAATCAGAGCTTTTAAAACAAAAGCATTCTTTTGGACTTAAGTGTTGATGTGAAGATTTTCTCACATGTTAATAATTCCACTGGCATTTTATTCCACTTAGGGCTGTCTTCTCATGCATTTCCGTGAATTGAGGCCAGCTTTCTAACTGGAAGGTTATTGAACAAAATCAAATACTTTTTTTTCTGTTAGAGAATAGTACATTCCATCTCTGCAATTTTTTCCTTCTTTTTTTTTTCCATCTCTGTAATTCCTCCCTTCTTTTTTTTTTTTCCCCAAAAGGCAGAAAGCTCTTTCTTTGTCTGCCCTTTCTTTTCTTATGGTAGTAAATATATGATCCTAACATTGGAAATGAATTTTGCTTGCAGATGCATAGCTTTCAATAATGTGTATCGTTGTGGCTGTGTTGTAATGTGAATTGCTGTTGATCTCACTGCAACTCAGAAAAATAAGTGGTTTGCTAGGTATGCCTGTAGAAGCAAAATGTTCATACTGAATCTTTGCACAGATATCAGAATTAGAGTTTGAAAGCAAAAGTAAGAAAAAATCACAAGCAGCTAATTATGGGGAACAGGTATTTTTCTGGAAGTGAGCCCAGAAGCGCTGTGTGTTGTTCTAACCTTGTCTGTTGTTCAGGTATTCAGCTGGAAGCTGAGATTTCCAGAAACCAATTTGTGTTTGCATAGCACATACACTCTTGAAACACCAGTGCTACCTCTGTGGATCTTTAATATTTATAGAGTTTGAATGTAATGTCATGTGAGCAAAAATAGCTCTGAGCCACATGTTCCCCTCTGCCGTGCTGTGCTCGGAGGAGCAAATCTGGGTAGATGCACTCAGAACTGGCAGGGTGAGGTCAGCACCAGCTTCTAGGCAGGCTGTCTGCCTTCAAAAGCTCCAAACCCCTTTCTGCATGAACTCTGTGTAACTGGGTCTCTGCAGCAGCAGAGGTTATTTTGGTAGGACAGTGTCACCTCGCCAGCTAGGCTCCCCTCTGGACTGACAGATGATCAAGGGAGTTCACGGCCGTTTAAAGAGTGCAGGGATGCACTGCTAATGGCAAAAGAGCTCTGAAACACAACTAGTAAACACATGTATGGCTGGTAACTTGAACAAATATGTATAAAGGGGCAGATCAAATGACATTGGCCAGCATAGATCTCTGATCAGTAATATAAAGCTGTCTCTGTTAACTCACGTTGGCTTTTTTCTTCTTGCTTAAGGTATGCAGTGAGACTAAAAACCCACTCAGGCCCCAGCGCCACGGCAGAAGACAAACAGCTGGCAGCATTATGGTTAGTAGATCAAGCTTTCCTCAGAAGGCTTCTTTTCTGCAGTATGCCAGTTCTTGAAAATCAGATGCTGGATGCAGCCAGATAGAATTATGTTCTCTATTGAAATTAAGAGAATATTTTCTTCTCCGGGAAGGTCCAGCCCTTGTATCACCATACCAAGTCTGCATTCTGTCTCTGTAAATAAGCAATTCATACTTATTTATTAATTGTGACAGGTTGGCTATGGTACATCTGTGTAATTAATTTTTAAATGCCTGATGGTTTGTTGTTTTTATAAGTGATGTACTTTTGTACCAACAGCTCAGTAAGTTCTTTTGTGGCTGACGTTTTAGGCTCAATAATCATAAATTATATTTATATGAAGGGCAATATGGTGATGGGGATAATTAAGCCTCTTGGATTATCTATTAAATTGATATTTCTAAACATATATGTGAGTACCTTAGATTCTATAGGAGAGTTTCTGATTGCTAGTAAAATACTAGAATGTAATTAAAATCAGTTTTTAATTTAATATCATTGGAGTTAATACATAAAATACCTATTACATGGTTACTGAGTCTCAGTAAGTGGACATTTACAATCAGCAAGTGTGTTTTTAACATCTATTAACCATCTGTTAAAAATCCAAATTAAATGCATCTTTAGCCCCCATAAAGAAGGAGTCCTAATTAATCATTTGTATAAAAAGGAACAAAATATTCAGAGATGCAGTTTTGTTTTTTTTTTAATGCCCTTTCTCTGTCACTGGTTTTCTGTTCCATCGGGAGGCCCACAGAATGCATTAGTGGCAATTGCTTTAAAAATGCTTAGGTGGGAAAATGACTAAAGAACGGTTAAAAAAGGACATATAAAGCCATATTACAAAGGCTTGCTGAGAACTGCCAGAGCGCTTCGGTGCGTGTGGAAGCACATCCAAATTCAGGGAGCCGCTACATCTGTTCCAGCAGGAGAAAGGTCAGCGCGAGGGAAAGCAGACGGAGCCTTCTCTGGGCGATGAATGGCAATCTTAACTCACCGTCTGCCAGCCAGCAGATGAGCTGACACCATTTGCATATGTGCTGTACCTGTGAAGGTGACAGAGGGAGAGTGATGGTGGTGGTGGCTGCGCGGCCGCCGCATCCCGCGGCTGCTCCCGGCGCCCGCCGGGCAGGCTGCCAGCCCGCCCGCTCCCGGCCTGCTTCTCCTGGGGAGACACTGTCCTCCAGCGGCCACGGCCGGGATTTCACCGCCGCGCTCCGGACAGCAGCCAGGCTGGCTCAGCAGCCCTGCCTGGGATCGGGCAAAATTTCACAGACAATTTGCTAATTCGAGGCGTTCGCTGGGGTGTGGGCAGCTCTTGGACGCGGGGAGATGGGGAGCACTCTGCACTTCCAAACTCAAGGCACCTTCTGGTGCTCCGGATTGGCTCCAAGACTAAATACTGCTTTTAAAAACGAGGCCTCTGCTGCCAAAGGAAAAGCAAACAACACAGGGATTTTGCTTTGAAAGCAGTGTTACTGTGGGGCACTTTCACACTTGCCCCAGTTTTCACACTTTTTCAATCCAAAAACCTTGCTGGGGAGAGGTGGTGGTGATTCTCAATTCAGAAAATAGACAGGTATACCTACAGCCACTAGCAAAGAAAAGTGTATGTGTCCTGAATACTGACTGTTGTGGTACATAACTATAGTCAATAGCCATTACTCTCATTTAATTGTGTAGCTTTAAAGGTGTGTGGCACTCTGCAGACTAAAAAGGAGCACAGGGGCAGACAGTACCAGCCAGTACAGCACGTTGAGTTTTTCAACCCACTGCCTGATTTCCTTTGGGGACCAAATTAGGCAAGTGGCCTGGGAATAGCCTTCAGGCTCCAACACAATCTCTCTTCTGGTTTCCTACAGAGAAGCTTGACCACTGAAATCTGTGCCAGATCCAAGGTTTCCCTTTATCCCAGCCATCTCCAGCTGCTGGAAGAGACCACTGGGTGTATACAAAATACATCCACTGTAACTCGAATTCACTATATCCAGGCTATTGCAACAAAGTCCCAAGATAAGATATCTAAACAAAGTTGTTTATGCATTTTCAAGTAAAAATTTTTTTTAAATGTATATGTTGAGTTCCAGGATGTCTCTTTTCGTGGGAGAGGCTTTTGATGAAGTGTCCAGACTTCAAGCCAAAATGAAGGCCTGGGAGCCCAGACCCTTCTGAGTATGGTTTGTTTAGTACCTCACTGGTAGCATACTTGTCAGTATGACCTGCTCTGGCTGCAGTAACTAGCTCTGCTCATGAATCCATGGCAAAGTGTGAAGTACTGCCAGCAAATGGTGATAAAAACTGTAAGCAAGGTGCTGTCAGCCTTCCACTCTGTATTAGTTTGAGGATTTAAGATATTCAGTGGGATTTCTGTTTAGGAGTCACCCTTCACTTTCTGCTCTCCCTTATATTCCAGTTACCGCTGCCTGGCCCTTCTGTACTGGAGGATGTTCCGACTCAAGAGAGACCACGCAGTCAAGTATTCAAAAGCCCTTATTGAGTATTTCAAGGTGCATTGTTTATGGCATGTTTTTAGATCAATGTGTCTTTACAGGAGATGCAGCATCTTACTAGACCAGTAGCTGTGCTGGGATTAGTTTTTCCCCTGTGAAGTCAATGATGTTTTACCACAGACTCTCATGGCAACATCTGAGCTCTAGTTAGTTCAGTTATCTTCACAAGGGTCCCTCTTTGAAAAATACACACTGTGATCCTTCACAAAGGATGATAAATTTGTTGTACTAACAAACAAGTATTTTCAGATTATTCTTGGTCCATTGTCTAGTGCTATCCAGCTCTGTTGTGAATAGGTTTTGCAGATTTTGCGCTAAGAATCCCCTTCGGGATAACACTTCCCACGAGTTGAAGACTTTGATCTAGATCAGTCCTCAGATGCAGGCCTTCCACTCAGCAGCATCAGTAGGTAGAACAGTGCAGTGGGACATCCTACCCAGGGAACTGTCAGACAGTCCACACCGAGTTCAGCAGGAGTTGTACAGAAGCATCAGAGGGCAGGCCGACCCCCTGCCACGTACTTGACATGGCACTCTTGGCTTCCCCTTCCTGCCTTGCCTCACCTGTTACTGCTTCCGTTTTTCACTTCTGACAAGTTCAAGCATTGTTTATTTTGAAAAAGACTGGAAGTCTCTCAAAGTATTTTAATATATTTTCTTTTGACAGGCATCCTTTCTCTGAAAGTATCTCAAGCACAAAATCTTTCAGGTGAAGCTCACCATGCAGTCAATCCATCCAGCATGTGATGTACAAACACAAAAATTAGCCTTTATCTTCCTAAATAAATTTAAAAAAAAAGAATGAACGTACAAGGGTTTTAAGACAAACTGCTTTGTAGGACCTGAACAGCCATTTGTCCTTGAACACAGGGCTCATCTGTTGGGGTTTTTTTGTGGACAGAAGAACCTTGAAATGAAAAACATCCATCCTTTGACATTTTGTTGATAAAAAAATTCAAATACAAGCATGAATGCTTATGACCAAATTCTGAACACATGAAGACAGGGAAGGGAATTGACAGATCTGTTATTGTCAAATGGAAATTGAAGTCAATGTAATTGCTTCAAAAATTTAGCAGTATATAATTCAACATGTTAGGTTTCTCTAACAATTACTTGATTTCAGGGGAAAGAAATATGTGCCTATTGAAGTACTTTATTTTTCTTGACCAGTTCAGAGAATAGCTGTATTAAGAACTGCTCTCAGCCATGTAAAATGTCTCCTGCTAGCAGACAGAGACTGTTTCACAGCAAACATAAAATGGACTTACACTCTACTGTAGCCAAGAAGAGTTTGTTTCTTTGCAGAGCTCCTGCTGACACAATGATAGCATAGCCTCATATTAGAAAGTATTCTCACCTGTAGAAGCAAAAATGGAAAAAAACCATCCATTTGCTATAATTTTCAGTGGAAAACAAGCCAGTTCTCCACTCCTTTCATATTTGGTATCTAAAAGCTTTCAAAACTAAGTGACATGAAATGCTGAGTGCATTAAGAACTTCCTCATATATTATCAATCAGAGAAGGATTTTAAATCACACATTTGCAGGAGAAATTAGACATACTTTTCTCTTAGAAAAGAAAAAAAATATTATTTAAATCTCCTTTAGGTGTTTTATTTCCATTATAGAAAAAAAAAAAATGCAGCAGAGAATTAAAAAGAAGGCACAGATATTATGGGGCACATATGAGAGAATAAAGAAGCCAGGAGAATGGGTTGCAATAGGGAAAGTGGGATTAGAGGTGGTCCCTTACAACATTATACTCTTTAGAATCCTTACCCCCACCCTTCTGGTGCAGAACTGAGAGGAAACTGAAGCAATATACCTAAAACACGAGAAAAAAGGTGTGTGGGAAGTTGTACAGTAAGGCAGACATTGGTTACATTTACAGTGGAAGTATCCTTGACTCCAATTTTCAAGTTTTCCTGCTTCCAACTCTGTAAGTAAACAACAGGCACTCAGTTTCCATTACATTAGAAAGATGAAGACAAGTAGTTCTCAGAGAGATCAGAAAAGAAAGGGGGAAAAAAAAATCTATTCTGTAGCAGGATCAAATGCTGAGGATTCCCAGGTTGGTTCTATTTAAAATGGTAAATGAGAAATTTTCCCTGTTTTATCTTTTCACACCTTAGCTTTTCCTGTCAAAAGAAAAAAAAAAAAAAAAAAGAAAAATAAAAGAAAACCCTCTGAAGGAAGAACCCTTGTGGGACACTCCAAAGCTTACTTTTCATGTCACATACCTGCGACATAGAAGACCCAGTGTCAAAATGCAGGAAGAATGAGAGAGTACACACAACACTGACATGATCACTGCTAAATACAGCCAGTGTTGGGGTGCACATAAAAGATGTGGAAACCCAAGAGGCAGTTCAGAAGACACATTAAAACTGAGAAAACAAAGTTTTTTAAAGAGAGGCCTAGGGGACGTGTCCAGTTTAGTGCTGAACGGGTTAAGAGATCATTGTGTACATGGAAACAGAGCTGGTAATTTGCAGATTACAGGCAGTTTTCCTGGCTTTGGACCAACAAAATCCAAAAGATAGCACTGAAGCTAGGAAGATTCAATCTTGAAACTGTGAAACAGCATTTTTTTTTCTAATTGTGAGGCCTGCTAAACATAGAACAGGACACAGAAGAACAAGGAGGATAAATAGTGTCTAAGAATTTCTATATGGTGATCTGTCCTTCTTAGAAGGAATAAAATAAGGTAAATTTTTAAAGTAATTTAGCTTCTTTTAGAAGTGCCATGCCTGGTGGAAAATAGACATTGCAGATTGTGTGCACTGCAGGATTACTCCTGACCTTGAAATCAATTAATATGTGAAGCTCCTTGTTTACCATTTTCCTTCCTAACCCATGAGAGACCAAGAGGTTTTGTGCTGCTGGTACTGCTTGTAACTCCTGTAGTTTACAACACCTACAGCCTTGCATTTAAAACGTTTCCATAAACAGATCTCAAGCTGCAGGACTTCGTCTGGTCTCACATGGATGTCAGGAAGAGAGGGCTGTTCTCTAGCACACAATTACTTGCAGGTTCAGCTTCAGGGGAAAGCACAAGGGGGTTACTCTCCTCTGAAGGATCAGGCTGACCATTGCTGAATGTGAGACCATAGATGGGATGGACTAGAAAAGCTTGGTTTCTTAGGCTTCTTCCTCACAGGCCTAGGACTAAATCAGTCACTTGGGATAGAGGTGGAGTTTTTCCCCAGGTCAAATGGCCAGGAACCAGTGACTGAATTCCCTCCAGCTACTGGAGTTTTAACTACTAAAATCATTTTAAAATTATAAAATCATTTATCCAGTCTCCATTACTGCTGACACCTGAATTTCTCCTGCTTTGTAAATACAGTGCTTGTACAAGGTAGTCTCTCCTTAAGCAATGAAATTCTTTAGCCTAAGCACAGTATACCAGAGAGAGTCTTAGTGACTCCAGGTATACAAGAGACCACACTAAATGATCAAATGGCCCCTTCTGGGGTTCTCTGGGGAATCCTTCAGCATTGAAAACCACCAATCTACATGGGCAGTCTCTCTGACCTTGTGAATGCTGCCATGTTTGGACCAAGGGGAACAGCTCCACAAGGAGCAATCATGAGCAAGATTTTTGAGCCTGGTGGTTGAAACACCCACCTGAGCTGCAGATCCTCAGATTCATGTCCCTGTGGATGCTAGGATGAGCAGATTTGCACAGTCTTGCAAGTCCTAGGGGAATGACATTTGTCATTGGGGGCAGGAGAGTGGGAGGAAATCTTTCTGATTTTCTTCATCACAAGAAATTGCAACCTAAACTTTACAAAGAGTACTGCAGCTCTTTTTTTTTTTCCTGAATTCCCAGGATTTCTGTGAAAAGTTTCCATTTCACCTAATGTTTTTCTAATCAGCCCCTATGCCAGGGTGTTGAAAAGACTATGTTTCAAGTCTGTTCTGCAGCACTGCTTCATCATAACATCAAACTAGGCTGACTGGGTTTATTATTTCATGAGATGCAATTACATCACTTTTTTTACATTTCTGTACTTTTATATTCTTTAATGTTTTCATTTGGTAGTATTTATATAAATGGTATGCATTGTGAATTACTCTTTCCTTTCCAGAATTCATCAAAAGCTGCCCAGAACCCATCTCCTTGGGGTGCCAGTGGAAAGTAAGTTGCACAGAAATTTATATCAGATTGGCAGTTAGAAATCGTATATTTTTACCTGTGGTATGTTCTGATACTCTTGTGTTTTTAATCCTAACACTTTTTAAATAACTGTATTAACACTGGTTTCTAGGAGCACAGGAACTCCATCACCTATGTCCCCTAGCCCTTCTCCAGTTAGTTCTGTAGGATCCCAGGGGAGCACGGGGGCCCCTTCCCCATCTCCTATCATCAGCATCCCGCAGCGCATTCATCAGATGGCTGCCAACCATGTCAGCATCACCAACAGCATCCTGCACAGCTATGACTACTGGGAAATGGCTGACAACCTGGCCAAGGAAAACAGAGGTGAGCAAGGCAAGGCAATGGACTATTCTAGAAGACTGTCACATGATTTGGATCAGGAAAATAACTATTTTGATATTAAACCTGTCTCCAAAGCAGGACTGCAGAGATTATTTCTTTCTTCTGCTCCTAGTTTGTTCCAAAAAGCCCAAAAAGGCAATTTTGATAGCTGTCTTGCTCAGAAGAGCTGAGCCAGGACTTGTGACAGACAGGTCACAGACTTGGCTGTGAGTAGCACTTCCTGCCATCTGTGCATTGTAGAGAGGAAGGTTTGTGGGAGGTAAGACAGCTTCCTGCCCCCAAAGTCATGGAGCTGCATAGGATGTGTTTAGCCAGACCACGTCAAAAAGCAGGAGCACACCTCCCTTCTGCAGAAGGAATGAACAGCTCCTAGCCCTTCCCCATCCGTAGCAGATACAGATTGGAACAAGGTGCCTGCAGCAAACTTTTTTCAGGTTAACTGGTTTCCACGAGCAAATGCTTCAGCATCTGACTTGATGGTGAAGTATTCCTTAGTTTTGACGCTAATTTGTGTATTTAAGGCAGGGACATGGGCAAGATCCGAGTCAAAACAAGGGCACCTAAGTGAAGGTATGTAGTTATGAGTTTGGGGGCTCATCTCCCATTGCAGTTGATGGAGCTTTGTTCAATACAAAGAGCAGTTCAGAGTGCTGTTTAGTCCACCCTGAAAGGGAGACAGGGATACAATTCACTGAGATATCCTTACCTAAACTGCCACTCCAGAACTCTCCTGCACATCCTGTGTTAGATCTGCCAGTCCAGGCTGTACATATCAATTCCCTGAGAGCATCTCAAATGGGCACTACATGCCTCTGAGTAGACAACTGAATTGTCCCTATCCATGGCACAGGCGTTGGAGCTGGCTGATCTTTAAAGGTCCCTTCCAACCCAAACCATTCTGTGATTCTAAGTCCTGACTGGCTAGTTAGCCAAATTACTCTTTAGGCTGGTTGGCCATGTTGTACAGGCCTCTATTTCTCTGTCATGGTGGCTTAAATAAATAGCATATCAAAAATGTGTCATTGGACACTTGTGTGGGGACTTTTGGATCTACTTGTCCTCAATCTCAGAATAAATCTTGCCCAGAGTCTGTTTGCTTTATCAAGACTCAATGGAAATTAATAAAAAGCTAAGCTGAAGAACTCACTGCTTTGTTCGTTAAAAAGAAAATTGTTGTGCATCAGCCTGTAACATCATGAACCACAGGGCTTTAAAATTAATCTCACCAGCACTAAACTTTCATTCCCATGGAATGTTCAGCCTGACTCAATTTGCAAGAGAATAAAATCTGTTAAAGGGTGACAAGTAACAAATAAAGATTCACTCTTCTGATGCTGAATCTCTGCAATTTTTTTTCCCTGCAGATTTTTTTAACGACTTGGATGCATTGATGGGACCTATCACCTTGCACAGCAGTATGGAGCATTTAGTTCAGTACACTCAGCAAGGACTTCACTGGGTGCGGAATAGCGCTCACTTGTCATAATGACTGTGTGCCATTCACATGGACAGTATCCCTTTCATGGATAATTCAGTTATTCTGGACACTGTGCTACAGAAATAGTCAGCTACAGCATTGATCCAAACAAAGGTGAATATTTCTTCAATATTGAGCAAAATTCTTCTGAGTGTAGACAGGTATGTGCGCAGAGGTACAATATACAATGATGTCTCTTCAGAATGAATTGTTCTGTATCACTCTCCAAACATTTCATACACTAGAAATACTATAAAGAACTGATCTTAATGCACAAACATACCCTTTCTATTCTTGTACTGAAAAACTCAGAAACCAAAATCTTATGGGTTGATTGAACCAAGTGCAATAAGCACAGATCCCTATTCAGGAAAGCTCACAATAGATTCTTAACTTTAGGCTTGTACTGAAATCCTGATGACTTCAGCAGAGCTTAAGCACATACACAAGGGCTTTCCTGAACTGGAATGTATGAGGGCAAATCATAGACATGGAGAATTTTTACTGCGAGCATGGACACGTCACAGAAGTTCCCATATTAATGTGCCATCTCCCTGTTTCTTCTCCACTGGAGCACAGAGAGGAGGTGTGTAGTCCACATTAAGTCAGAGAAAGACAGCATTCCTCCATGTGCAATAAGTTTCAACAAATTACATGCATTTCTTTATCTCCTGTCTTTTTAAGTAACTTTGCGTCTCGTTCAGCTCCTCACCAACAGTGCAACCTACAGTATCAAGCAAAAGGAAGGCCTGAAAACAGATATGCTGGTAGGAAGATCTTAAAAGAGATGGTGGAAAATTGCATTCTGTTACTGACAGTAAATAGATAAGGCAAAAATATGGCAAAACAGTAATCCACTTAGGAAGGAAAATGTGTTCATTTTGGCTGCACGCACAGAGAGACAGGTATTTATAACAGTTGTTGGCTTTGCATGGGAAGGCTTCATCCTGCAGATTTTGACTTTCATATCTTTTTCATCTAGAAGAAGCTTGCAACATTTTCTTCCAGGCTGTATGGGAGCATTACATGCAATTTTCTTTATCTGGGAAGCTGAGTTTGCTGCTCATCAGGCTAAGAACTGTTTCCTAACATAATCCTCTCACTCTTCGTGCATAATCCTCAACTAGGCTTTAACGTTTCTTGATTTATGGGATGTTTTCAGTTCCCGTTGACAGGCTGTGTTTTTCATGCCAGAGAATTAATCCCACAATAATTGGAGTTTAATTTGGGTCAGATGAGGTCAAGGCCAGTTCATATCAACTGTGCTTGCACTCAGTGCATTTTTGTTCATTTTCAGTGGTTTTCACATATTTAGGGGGTTTTTTCCTATATTGGAAATATTTTTTTTGCAATCAGATTTGCTGCCTTTACTCAAATCAGCAGCTCCAGTGACTTTCAATTGACCGTTCTTGTCCAAGGCATTAGTTGAACCCTTTTACTGTTATTTCTAATCTAATTTGCTTACATATTAAGAAAATGTGAGTACAAAAGACACTTTCAATAGAAGATACAAGTAGAAGTAGCCACTGATACAAATGGTAGATTAATCGGTATTTGCTGCCTTTATTTTTCCATCCCCCATTTTCGAAGAGCTGCATTTTGAAGAAAAGATACCAAACAATATGGCACAATTTCTCAAATGTCTTTGGTAGCACAGGCTCCATGTACCCAGTGGTAAAGAGTGGGCTAATGAGCACGCTGAGCCCCACATAGCTGTGTTTTTCTGCTGAGGCTGCTCACCATAACTCCAGCTATTGCTCAGACTCAGCATTCACTGTGTTCTCTGAGGCAGCCACCAAGGAACTGCTCAGCCCCAAGCTATCCTGGGCCAATATTTATGTGCCCATCGGTGCTCAGATACTTCCCCCCAGGACAATGCCTGTGGCTGTGGTCACCTCTTAGCATGGACTTGAGTGTTACAATGTGGCTGGCTTTAGGAGAGAACATGTACTTGCCTTTAAATGACAAAATACTTGACCTCTGAGTCCTGCCATCACCCTTAGCCCTGGCTGTCACCCACCCCAGAAGGAACACAATTTGTTTCATCACAAGTATCGTGTAGAACTCGATCGGTGCCTTTCTGTTTATCACTTGCCTGATCTCCGGCTGTGGAAGTCTGTCAGGATTTGCTAGACTAGTAGCAATGGATTCTGTCAGCTGCTTCAATGCCATCCGCAGGTACTGCAGGATTTCTCCTCAGATCAGGAAAGTGAGACTCCAGCTATAGATTAGTTTCTGTTTTCTTTGATGGTGCCTATGATGTTTATCTTCAGATAAGTTTGGGGGTTTGGGAGCCCTTTCTGATATTTAATGTTGAGAAATTTTAGAAGTAATGTATATTACTTGCCTTAAATGGAGTTTAGTTTTATTGCACATGTGGCATTTGAGTTTCAAATATGGAACTTTGAAGCATGTTTATTTTACTAAGATCGGGATATTTTTCTTAATCATGATGAACTCTTTGTATGGATATAATATGTCAAGAAACTTCAAAGAAATGCAAGAATTAATGGTGTTCTGTTGTAACATTTCCAAGTACTAAGCATCTCTGTAGATGATTGTCCTTTCTTGTACATTGCTCTTATATTGAGTTATTTCAGCTAAAATACCTATTGCTTCCATGGAAATCTTACTGATTTTTAGTTTTTGTGCTGGCGTCATCTGTGTTGTCTGATGAGCACACTGAGCCTTAATTTCTGGTAGTGCAACAGGATGAGTGGATTAAAGGGTTTGGCCTTCTCTCCATAGGTTTTCTTGCAGCTGTACTATTTTAGCGAGGTTATTTATAATACTCTTCTGTGCAGGCTATTTGCTCTATAGAGTTGCTGCTGATTGGATGTCTGAATGTGGCACAGTGACAACAAATACTTAATTTCATCTTCTTAGGGCCTGGTCTGCAAAAGTGCATGTGACTTTAGGTCTGGTCCAGTTAAGCATATGCACCACTTTAAGAACCTGAATAGTCTTAGGCATATCACACTGTGAGTCAAAGATGCTCTGTGTGTTTTGGATGGGACCAGCGGAGACTGTCCTTTTTTGCAGTTCCATGAAATATATTGACTTATCTTAATCTGCTGTAAAAGTCCAGGAACATGCAGGCTTCTTTAGCCATAGCAACATTCAGGTTCAATTTTGGAAAACTAAGAAGTCATTCTGTGCAAATCCAGAAGGATTATGCCTGGAAGAAGAGGTTTGCTTACAGAGGCTTCGGAATGACTAAGAGTTCGTACAGCAATGGGAATGGATGCAAAGGAACTGTGTATTGCAGGTGGGCTTGACAAATCCAGAACGACCTATAGCATCCTCACAGATAGCAAGATCATACAGAGCCCTTGGCCTTAAACCTTTATAGTATGGCATGGTGGCATGAGTGTCAGGTAAGAGCAAAGGATATGCAGAGGTTCAAGTGTGATCAAAAGCCAGGCATAGTCCTTCCTGTCACGTGGCAGGATACCCAGACCCTTTGTTTGCCTATTTCTTTTGTTCAAATACCAGAGCTCCAAAGGAAGAGATTATAGTGAACAGAAGACCTTAGGTAAAGGAGGTTAAGAGGATCAAGCCCTAAGTGTAGATACAAACACATATGTATATACTGTAAATCTAAATAGTAATAAAAGTCACTCAGCATGAAGGATATTACTAGTGCCTACCATTGATCATCAAGTACTCATCACTGAGCAGCCATATCACCTAAGAAGTGCAGTAGCTGTTGTCAAAATAATTTGTGTAGCTAATTAATTTATATGAAATGCACCTTTGGGACTGTGCCATAGTATCTCTTTTGTAATACAAATGTTCAACCATTTTTCATGGCTACTGATTCAAATCTGAAATGTCAGGATATCTTTTCTTCCCCAGATGAGGACATACACTTAGACCTGGCTAATCTGCACTTAGTTTATCTACCCAAGAGACTTTAGTAGTCACCAGCCTTAACGCATGTACAGTATATGCTATTCACTGACTTAGTTGTAGGTTTTAATCCAAATGAAATTGGAATTTTCAAAATGACTTGGATTAATGGCATCTGCCTAGATATCCCACAGATGTAACATTAAATGATTAATGATTTTAAGCAGAAAAGTTTGAATTTTATGTAAATAACAGTGGATTAATTCCTTGATCTTTTTACAAGACGATTTTTTAAAAATGAAAAGATTGTCAAAGCAATAGGTTTTTTTAACTCTCCTAAATTTTTGGCAGGTCGTGGGTTCATGGTAAAAGCTATATTAAGAACATCTCCTTCTGCAATATGCCTTGTCTTTACATAATCCTCTTAATGCTTAATATGTCAGAAAGAAATGTTTCTTGTTCTCAGCAATGGCAATGTTTCCCTCCCCCATTCAGCGAGAATCCTCAAACTAAAGAATAAAATCTCCTGGCACAATACAAATACAAACAATGCCTGAAGTATACAGACTTGTTAAGGTAACAACAGAAGTCTGTCTGGCACAGACCTAACATGCCTCTCATTTTGTTATCTTTTTGTTATCATTTACATCACATATTTGAACTCACTGTGTTTGAAACTAAAGAATTAGTCTAGTTTTCATGTCTTAAAAATGCCTGGTTGGTCTGATCAGTATGATAGTTATAACTGTTACATTAGGTTATGTGCTGTGCACCAAAGGCTGGGAAGGCATGTAACCATAGATAAATTTGTTAGAATGCATTTAGAAAAGCATTTGGATAATCTTAGGTCTAATATGTCTCAAAAAATGTGGGACTGTGTATCTGAGCCAATATTGTTAGCATGAAAATTCAGCTACTTTCCCATCTCTCACAAAGCTGCCATTTGCCCTCAAAAAGGCCAAGCCTCCATTTCCAGCGTCACTAGCCCCATGCTATAAATTGCTCTTAAGGTTAATTAACAAACTGGGAAAGTCACTTTAGGTCCTGTTTGTGCTAACCTGACTAAAGCTTCAGAGAGGAAAACACTAAGATTTAGAGCATCCATTGGTCTTTCAAAAGACTATGGTTTTCCTCAAGTGAGATGGGTGAGATCCAGCTGGTGCTATTTCTTCAAGTAATTCCTCTGCCTCCACTTGCTGTCTAGCCCTGTTGCTCTTGGTAGCCCACAAGTATGCCTGACTTTCAAGGGTGTTTCCTACTTTGGCAGCCCAAGCTACCTTTCCAATGGGATGCTGGAACACGGAGCAAGTAACTCGCAGGTTGCATAAAGGGCCTGGCTTTTGCCCCCAAAACCAGCAACAAATACACCAAGGCTCCTTCACTTTTGCAATTTGTGTAGCTTGAATTTCACACACTGTAGCTTGAAGCCCAACCTTATCCCTGCTGCCCTCAAAGAATTCCAGAAAGTCCAAGGAAAACAAAAGAATTAAGGGGGAAAAAAAGGGGATTTCCTCTGTCCCATGGCATTTAGTCATTTTTGGGAGCAGATACAATGAACAGTATGAATGATAAGGCACTCAGGTCTCATGTTTCTCATATGTACTAACACAGGGATACTTAACATTTATCTGCCTCATAGGGCTTTATGAGAATTAATTAATGTTTGCAAATCACTTTGTATCCTCAGAAGGAAAGTGCTGTTGAACAGCTATGGAAAAAACTGCTAAGTACACTGGATGAATTTCACCCCTGAGTCCAGAGCTACAAGATCCACGGAATCCTTAAATACTATGTAAGCTCTTGGTGTAAGCACCAGAGCGTATAAAACTTGTGCTTAGAGCTGAGCGGTGTCACAGTCTAGGTGAAATTGCCATTCCCAGAGTATCTATGACTTTGATCCTGGCAGAGAGCAAGAATCACAACAGTACATAATGGGACAAACAGCATAGATTAACAAAGTGCTGCATGGCATTCCTAAGAGTTTCAAATCTTTTTATGTCTTTCAGTCACTTTGTATTTCTGCAAAAGAAATTTGTACAAAGTATGTTCCTCAAAACAGCCTCAAGTGTTCAAATAATTTATTAATCCAAATCCAGCTTCACATAACTTCAAATCAATGGAAATTTTCTTTTAGCATGGTGCATTGCAGAGAGCAAGTTGTTTTAACAAAACATTTTTTTAAAAAGTCTCTTGTGACAAAATATGTGTCTGATTTTGATGCACATTACAAGTAACCAAAGTGGGAAGTCAGAGATTGGTTGGGAACACAATGTTCTTCCACTCTGTGTGGGACTGACCTTCCCAAATCACACCATTGTTAGACAGTATCCCCAGGGCAGACTTCCAGCTCTGTTGTGACACATTACCCCTAGAAGTTATCAATAAAGCACTTCACCATGGACTGAACACCAGTCAAATCAACAAAATGTTTTTAACGTGGTTCATATTATTCAGTCAATACTAACAAGTCCTTTCTTAGCAGTAGTTATCCTTTTCTCCTCCACTTGGCATTCTTATATATGGAATTCTCACCCTGTCAACAGACATGAAAGAAAACATTTCCTGCAGGAACAAGCTAGACATAGATAACATTTACCAAAGGATAGGCCCTTCTTATTCTTCTTCTCACTTCCATTTTAGAATATACTTCTATTTTAAAAATAGTACTTTCCTGCAGTTTAGATTTATCACAGAATCATAGAAGGGTTTGGGTTGGAAGGGACCTTGAAGATCATCTAGTTCCAACCCACTGCAGTGGGCAGGGACACCTTTCACTAGACCAGGTTGTTCAAAGCCTCATCCAGTCCGGCCTTGAACACTTCAAGGGATGGGGCATTCACAGCTTCTCAGAGCAACCTGTTCCTATGTCAAACCACACTCAGAGTAAAGAATTTCTTCCTTAGATCTAATCTAAATTTACTCTCTTTCAGTTGAAAAATGTTTCCCCTTGTCCCATCACTACAGGCCCTAGTAAAGTCCTGCTCCATCCTTCTTATAAATCCCCTTTTTGTACAGAAAGTCCACAGTCACAGTAAGATCTCCCCAGAACCTGCTCTTCTCCAGAGTGAACCCCAGCTCTCACAGCCTGTCTTCACAGGAGATGTGCCCCATCCCTCTGATCATCTTCACAGCCTCCCCTGAACCTGCTCCAACAGGTCAATGTCCTTCCTGTACTGGAAACCCCCGAGCTGGACACTGCACTTCAGGTGGGGTCTCACAACAGCAGAGTAGAGGGGAGAATCACCTCCCTCGACCAGCGGGTCATGCTTTTTTAGCTTTCTGGGTTGCAAGGGCACGTGTCTGGCTCATGTCCAGCCTCTCATCCACCAGCACCCCCAGGTCCTTCTCAGCAGGACTGCTCTCAATCAGTACATCCCTCATCTGTATTGATACTGAGGCTTGGACAAACACAGGAACAGGACCATGTAATTGACCTTGATGGGCCTCATGAGGTTCACATGAGGGTCTTCTCTCTCTCAAGGTCCCTCTGGATGTCGAGGTCCGTTCCCGCAGTTCTAGACATTTTCTTCCTCAACTCCATCTCCCGTCTTGCGACATGCAGGACAAGGTAGAATAAAAACTGGTCACAGGAAAAATGTGAAAGGCAGTGCAGAACTCTCCAAGCAGTTCAGGACCTTCCTGCTTTCTTCTCATTCCCACCCCATCTGTAGGACTGGTACCCACCTTCTCCCATTATTTCTAGCAAGAGAATTCAGTTCTCTCTTGAGGAAGGACACTGAGTGCCGATGAGTCCATGCACATTTTTTGACATCTCCTCAGCAAGGAAAGGCAAATGGGAGGGACCAGTAATCTGGGGACCAAGAGCCCTTAGTGCTGATGACTCAAATACCTTGTGTGAAACAGCAGTGGAGCTGGAGGGGTGCCAGCAGCATCTCCTGGCCCAATGCCTTGGCCTGACTGTGCTGCCAATCCACTTGAGTGAAGCTTTGCCACTTTATGGCCCTGCAGTTGAACCAGCAGGAGCTGGTGGTCTCGCCTGTACAGTGACCTTCCTTAGGCCATGGAGGATACACAGTCAGCCTCGTAAAAATTCACTGGGATTAAACAGGAAAAGAAGGTAGAATGAGAGAGAAAAAGGATTCTGATTTAAACTCAGAAGCTGGAAATCAGCTCATCTTATACTGTAGGTCTAAAATAAGCACAATTAATGTCACCCTAGAAATTCTTGTTTGTCTCTACTGGCTAAAAAGGGGTTTTAGGTAACAAGCTCAGATACAGAGGTGCTATAAATCCCACCCCAGGTTTACAGTCATATCTGTTGCTGACAGGAATGCCTGATGAACTTGGTAAATATATCAGGATGCACTGAGGCAGGATGGGGCTGAGATCATGTTGGGAGGGAGCACATATGCAGGAAAATAGGTATGTGGTAAATACATTTCTTTCTCAGATGTTTCAAGCATATGTTTCAGACTTGGACCACCTCTTGACTACTCTGTAATTCACTAGGCCTAAATCCAAAGTAGATCCTTGAGAACTGAATGTGCACCTTTTTCTATTAAGATTACTGAAATACCAAGAAAATACATTTTACAGTTTACTATTGGAGGCACTTTTTCCTTATGTTGCCTGGAAGTAGAGCTGGCCTCCTTTAAAAAAGGAGAAAGTTCTTCTGTAGATGTTGAAAGAGATGAGATTGGCTGTGAGCCTAAGTGAGGCCAATATTACTCTCTTTTTTATGGAAATTCAACAGCATTTTTCAATTCATTATGTGAAAATGGGAATTTTATCCATGATGAACAGCCCATAGGCCACATGGGGACACACGTAAAGCTCGTGGTCTGCCCGCAGACCAGTAGTCCCACAGCAGCTCCTTGGGCTGGCTTCCCTTGCTGTTGGTGGAGGCAGAAAGAGCAGTGGTGGGTTGGGAGCTCCAGAGCAGCCAGGTCAAGGTGGGCTTGCAGTGCCATTGTCTCTTTCCATGGATGGCAACAGGAGGGGCAGGAGCCAAAGCAAAGGAGCCAGGCAGTGTAAGAATTGCTCTCTGGGCAGTGATCCCTGGTCCTCCTGTGCAGGGCCATTGTTCCATGCTGACCCTGGCAGAGAGAGACAATAGCCAGAGTAAAAAATCATACTGCTTTTGGCAACTTCCTGCCTTCCTGGGCATATTATTTATGGAAACCTGGACTGCAGTGGTGCCTGCTGCATGTTGCGGTAGGCATCCTACAGAGACTCTCCGTGGAGTTGCCACCTTGCAGAAGTCAAAACCAAACCACACTGTGGATGGGTGAGGGAAACAAATGGGTGGGGAAGGCAGTACAGGGTGGGCAAAATAACAGGAGGCTTACATGTGTCATTACTTCTCCTGCCAGTTGCAACAATCACAGGGTTCCCTCCCCATTTCCCATCCTGCACGTAGCACCAGTGGCTGAAAAGGCAGTGTGGCAATCCCAGTGTGGGATCAGCCAAGCAGTGCAGACAGCACACAACAAGGTACTGGCACATTGCAACTCTTCCCCTTCTCCCTTTTCACACAGCAAACTCCTGAGCAAGGTTCCCTGGCCAGCTGAGGTATGCAGAGACCAGTTTATGACTAGAATTATTTTTGTAACAAACCACAGAGGTTCATTTCCATATTTCGTTTGCAGCAACAAATGTCAGCGGATTTTTTGTAAAATTATTCAAGTCAAGATGGCTTTGTTTGCAGCTCATAAAATAATGCTCATGTTGCTCTCTGAGGATGTGCTACCTGAGGCCTCCCCTACCCTGCTGCAGCAGATTATCTTTCTGCTGACCATAATCCCACAATATGTCCCCATACAGCAGGCAATATTGTTTACACAGGTTAATAAACAGAGTATTCTGTACAGTAATTTATGCTGTAAAGTATGTACATATATCACAGTAGCAGTCACAAATGCTTTAAACTGCCTTATTTATTAGATTGGCTAGCATTTCCCCCCTTGCTCCAGAATACTTTAAATTATTTTTGTCTTTGCATTAGGTATTTTTTTAGTTGCTGCATTTTGACCCAATTATTGAAAAAAAAAGTTTTTACAATAAATAAATATCTAAAATTTAAGTAGAAATAGCAAATTCACTGCCCATCCAACTAATATAGCTCTGATTATGATTACAAATAAATATGGTATACTCTTATCTGTGTATCATAGTATATGCCAGAAATCATATTCCACTTGTGATCAATATGAACAAGAGCTTTAGTAACTTTCACCTATTTCATTCTTCCATTGTGAGACAAAAATATAATAAACTACTTAATGTAAAATGTCCCCCATGAGAGCCCTGGTCTTATTCCTCCCTCAGGCAAAACTCACATTGGCTTCAGTGGGAGATTTACCTAAGTACAACATAGGGACATTACAAAAATAAATATATGGCATATAAACAGTACTTGTGCTTTGTAGTCAGTCCTTTCCTCTTTAGTGAGAAACGTAGGGTAAATGCTACATCTGTAATGCTCCTCTGTCTCACTCCTTCCCTTCTGCTGTACAAGTAAAAAATTGGGATTTAAAACCAGTTGTATTTGTTCCATTCGCTCAAAAAATAGAAATATTTTGGGGATCAGTTCCAAACCAAACTAGAAAATAAAAGAAAATGTTACTTTTGTTTCTTTACATGTTAAATTATGTTACACAATTAAATAGGATAATGCATACAAAGGCAATGAAATTATTAATTACTTGTTTTACTGTTTGGAGATTTTGCTATGTCCACAGTTCATGTAAAACTCATGTAGCACAGTTTCTGGGATGGTGAAAAATCCTACTGTAATGTAACAGAATGAGCCTTAAGGATTTGTAAGAATAAGCACTTTTATATTAAAAAGCAAATATTAATTCATCAGTAATATTACTTTTTTAATGTGACAATAAACCATGAAATCAACATCCTTCTGTCTCAATTATGCCTCCTCTGTCTCTTTCTTAAACCTTTTTCCAAGGGAAGCAATTGCCTGGTTTTGTGTCACAGCTTTTGAATCCCATCACAGTCACCTGTGTTCCTGCCTAAGTCACATACCCTCATCCACACTTCCTTCATGGGTGAGCTCATGAAAGCTTCGTACAAGGAAGGAGGAAAGGCTCTTTCATTACGGCACATCTCAGTAGCAGGGCACCAGTTTAAACTGGGGTGTCTGGCAGAAAAAAAAAAATGTGAAAAGAGGCAGCTCTCTGGGAAAAGGAGAGCAGTCACTGCTACATTTTAGTGAGGCACCAGAAAAGCACATCACCAATCCGTACTTTTCTCTATGCAGATGTAGGAAACAAGCCCCTGTACTTAAGACCAGGAACATCTGTAAGTAGTGACAAAGCCAGCCACAATTTCAGCAGTTGCAGAGCAGCAGTTCACAATTTACAGCCACTATTACAATAAAACCACAAGAAATACAACTCACTCTCCAGCCTGCCTTCCCCTGTCCTCACACACACACATCGTGTTTACCAACTATTTCCCAATTCCTATGGCTTCTTCCCACACAGGATTGCCATCTCTTAGGAGTACTTACTCCATACTTGGGCCAAAACCCAAATGCTGCTGTTTTAACATGGCTGTTTCGCAAATGGTGGAATCTTGTTGTTCTTTTCTGCATGATCAATACCTGTGGAGTCAGGGATTGGACATTTTCCTACTTCTTACTGAGGAAGACATATTTTTCCAGGCAGTATCTGACAGCCAGGGCAGGTACTGGTGGAACATCTCAGGTGCAGCACAGAAAAAATGACCAAACAATGTTTTGCACTTTGATGAGTCACCACCATACACAAACCTGAGCATTCAATGGACTGTAATCATCACAGCTGAAGCACATAAATGGAGAGCTTCGGTCCTGAGGGTGAAGAATGGATTTCAGGAAATGAATATGACTCATGATGGGCTGACACATGGCATTGCTGCTCCTGATCACTGCCAGGAGACTGCTGCTGGGACAGGAAAACAGGCAAAGAACGGTCTGCCCAGGCATTGCTTGCAGCATCAAAGGATGGGAGATCACTTCCCCAGGCACCGCCTGCAGCAGCTGAGGATTTGATGAACCACACACAGAGGGACAGTTTCCCATAGCTGTGTTTCCAAGACCACCAAGGCTCAGAGTGAGCCCAATGCTATCTCCCACACCAATGCTGGTTCAGTCCTACACACCAGACACAGGTTCATTAACTTCTGCCAGTTAATGGAGCTCCTTGTTTTAGCACTGCTCCTTCCTCTGAATACCTCAGCGCTCGTCTTGTAATCCTGTAAAATATTCAGAATATGCAGAATTTTACCTCCTGACTTGTTCCTCTTAAACTTCTTCTTCTCAGTGTAATTCAAGGTCAGGAAAGAAATTAGGCACCCCTGAGCTAGACCTGGAGGGCCCATTACAATGATCTAGTCTTACTTCCTAGGAAAACACAGGCCATAACATTTCATCAAGGGATTTCTTTAAGAAAGGCTAATAACTTGATGAAGAGAAGCCTACCCATTTATTAAGGCATCCAGTCTTGATTTAAAGACACAGAGCAACAAAAAATTTACCACAGCTCTTCAACTCTTATTTGCTAAAAATTCTGCCTCAGTGTTTCACTTTGAATGGTTCAAAGCTAACTGCAAAGTCACAGGGAAAAAAAAAAACAAAAAACAATTAAAAAAAAAAAAAAGA
>VXBC01006902.1:239892-255708 GCA_013399945.1 Ploceus nigricollis | reverse complement strand
AAAAAAAAAAAAAAAACAACAAAAAACAATTAAAAAAAATTAAAAAAAAAAAAAAAAAGAAAACCTGAAGATGGAATATGTTCTGAAAGGGGAAAAAAAACAGGGAAAAACTTTGCCTTTTAGGGGAGTTTCTGTTCCTAATTTGAGGAGTGTATGCATAGACAGTAGTATTTGCTATTCTGAAATAAATTAGTCTGTGGTCTTGTTCACTGAACATGCAAGCCCATAAGACAAAACACGAAAGGAAACATTGCAACAAGTCCAGCTGAAATGCAGGCCCTGTCATCATACTTCCACATTTGCATCAAGCTCCCATTCACAATAACATGATTCTTACATTTTCTTTAATTTAAAAATAGGAACTAGCAGCACATCTCAATGTTCCTTAAAATGAAAGCCAGGCCATTCAACTGCCTGGATAGGGATTATTAGCTTGAAATCTCCCGTCCTATGAGGAATTACAAATCAATAGAGATGTACTGTTACAGTGTCTCCTAGGACCATTATGCAACTCCTGACAAGTGTGAATTTGAACTGATTTGACATTCTGTAGTCATTTTTCAAGCACCAGTGTTACAAATCAGCTGTAAGAAGCTAAGGTTACATATGTCAAGAACTGTGACTTGAGAACACACATGCCTACATGCAGTTTAAAATAACGGGGAACACAGTCCTATAGATACAGATCTTTCTTTTCCTTTTTGTTTTTTCCTGCTCCCTAGAAAAAAAAAATTATTAGTCACACAGCGCTATGGACTGCTTATGATTTACAAATCCTTGCAGGTAAGCAGGAGAATGAACACTAAGCACAAGGAGTATATCCATTTTGGAAAGCCACTAGGGAAAGCATACCCATCTTTAAAAGATTTCCCTGAGAGATATTCCCCAGCCCTCTCACTGCTGTCACACTTCTCAAAAAGCACTAAAACCAAGCTTTTGCTGCCATGTCTACCTAATGGTTTAGGCATTGTTAGAAGACACATCATTTCAGGTTCCTGGGATCTGGATGACTTGGATGAACCTTCACTTGAGGGAAGAGCTCCTGAATCCAGGCAGACAGCCGTGCCTAAGCAGGGCAATTATCTCCAGTCCCTTCTAAATTATCAGTACCTGATGCAGTGCCCCCGACAAGACCTTCCATCCAGCTGGATTAAGAAAAGTACATTACTACAGGTGTTCCTCAGGGTACCAAGCAAACCTATTAGGAAACGAGTGAACCAGGCCATAGTTCCAGGTTGGGGGTTTTGGTTTTTTCTTACAGGGTTTTCTTTGCAGGCCAATACAGCAGGTTTTTTGTTACAACCTGAAAGCAAGCCTTAGCATAAACAAGCCCTCTCTCAGGAAGACACCCCACTCCGAGCTGCCCATTGGGATCAAGTACTTATTTGTAATACTAGTGTTTGAAAAATGAGCACAGAAAATCAAATCAGCAGAAACTCACACTCCCAAGACAGGCTCCACAGTCCCAACACCAGTCACAATACACCTTCTGCCAAAGGCCTGGGACCTGTTCTACTACACCAAGTGTGATCCATCTTTATGTCATTCTTGCACGTCAAACACTAGCAGCAGCTAGTAGGAAAAAATTAACTAGGCTTAATGGTCCCTTAATGTGATTAATAGAGTATTACTTAGTGGCATCCTAAACTCACTGATGAACCAGAAATAAAAGAAAGAGGAAGCTAAGAGTGATAAAAGTTCGTTAAACTTCAAGGATACAAAATATAAACAGGGTGTCTGCTTCTGCAAGTGAAGACAACCTGGTCAGTCTGGATTCAGTGAATTGTTTTTATAGCTTTCTTCATGATGCTGAATGGACTAAAAGCTTAAAAACAGGTTTAGAAGAGGCAGACATAATTTGTTCTTGTTTCATCAGAACATAAATTTTGACTGGGGAGGGATTTAAATATCTAAGCTTAGGTCCTCTAACTAGCTTGAGCTAATAGTTTCTAATCAAAACAAGGTATTCTTTGCTATGTATGAAGTTATTTGAGTTAAAACACTGCAAGAGTGGAGGATTTAAGCTTAAACGCTGTAAATGAGGTATACACGACATTTTGTAGTGGCTGCTTTAGGTCAGGCTCACAAAAATCATCATCATCATCATCCAGACAAAACCACAAGAAGAGGATAAAGCTGTCCTGTCTGTTTCCAAGCATAAGACAGGGGTAAATTGATACCCACTTCACATGCTTTCATAAAGCTCCTGTAAAAGCATGAATAGGTGCTTTGAGAAAATAGAAGGCAGTTGGAATGCTGAAAGGAATCCAAAATTCTCTTTTGATTATACGTTTATCATGTGTGCTTTCTGAAAATTTTACACTAAAGAAACAGAAGTGACCCAACTGGGTTTGCTTCTTCAGTTCACCTGTTCTATTCACTTTTCCATTTGCCTTACCAGTGCCAATTTAAAACATGTGGATCAGGCACAACTGGCTCATAATGAAGAGATGACATTTGGATTACATTGCATTTATGAAAGTATTATTAAAGTAAGAAGAAGACTGCACTAACAGGCGTCTTCCTAATTTTAAGTAGTGTTGCAAATTGTCCACCATCCTAGTTGCCCTTTCTAAAATAACCTGGACAGATCCTAATTCCGCTACAGCTCCTTTTTGAGCAAGATCGCAGAAACAAAAGCTTTGTGGATTTCAGCACTAAGTATCCTAACCTCAGCTCTGAATCCCCTCAGCAGCATTTTCCCAGATAATATTCTTCAGATTACTCCTGAACATCATTCAGTCAACTTCCAATTCACTCACAACTTCCTACCTATGAGAACTTACTCATTTCCAAAATTGTGTATTAATATGAAAGACACTTTGGTTTGTCTAGCCAACAAAACAAAATAGCACTGTAGTATGAAGTAGGCTCAAAAAAAAGAAACACTTGAAAGTCAATTCCTTTTTCTGCTTCCAGAATGTTTGGAGATTTAGTTGTAAAAGACAGAACTATGCAAACAGGGCCCCTATACAAAAACCTTCGCCCACAAGAGCTGCACGGGAGAGGCACCTTCAACTCCAGAACTCTAAGAAAGCTTTCTGCTCTGTCATAACAGGACAGGAAGATAATCTATTTAACTGAGATGCAATTTAGTGCCTGGCTCCCCTGACAGCCCTGGAGATCACTGTCTAATGCTGCATGAATCACCTGTGACTTTCCAAGGAGCAATTCCCACAAGCAAGAAAGCACAGCCAGAAAATGAGTGCCTCAATACCAGAGCATTTAGCACATACAGTCAAACACGTGTAAGGTGAAGTAGTTGTGGTTCTTTTGACATGGAAGACACAAATTGGCTTTAATAGAGCTACAACTCCACATACCAACTTGGGCTGAGTGGGTTGGAAGGGATACACCCCCTGCTAAATATCAAGGGGAACTCCACCTTCCTTGTGCTGCTTGTGCGTTCAGATCTAGGTACATCTTCCAGGCATAGCATGGAATTCCAGATGACCTTCCTTACTACCCTTCACTGCATCTGGGACATATTACCAGAAAACTAGACTTTTAGGTTGTTCTGAATGACTACAAAGAGGTAATAATAGGAAATCCTTAGATTGGCATAGAAAACTCTTACTGTGGAGACGCATGGACAGTACGGGTAATGCTTGTCAAATCTACTAATACACTAAAAGAAAGTCATAAATAGCTTAAGAATGGCATAAAAACAGACAGATAGTAAAAGGAAGTATTGAAAAGGCTTTTTCAATTAAGGGTAAGACCTTTATTCTTAAAGTGGCAGAAAAAAGGGTCTAGGAAGGGGAGATAAGGTCAGGTTATCAGATAATGCAGTCTTCCTGGGTGGCAAGATATCTGCCAAATGAAATGAAACAGCGTGAATGTTAGAGATACCAGAGAGGAGCTGGTTACAGTAATTAAGATCTGAGGTGCTGAGCTCAGCACCAAATGCCTAAAAAACAGTACAAACGGCTTAACCAAGACATCTGACCAGGGTACAGCTGCAACCCACACAGCTAACATGATATTCAGCTACTCAGTCAGCACTGAATTCTCCTCTGGCATACTGTCCATGCCCCTCCCCAGGCAGAGAAGATCCTGCAGAGACAAACAGAGATCAGAGAGTGAGAATGAGAATGAGCGAGTTGGGGGTCAGAGGGTGTAAAGGTAGAGACAGAGACTATCACCAGAAGAGATTGAAAGGAATGAGATTTGTTTATCTCAGAAAAGAGGCAGATAGGAAGGCACACAGTAAGATAAAATACCAAATATTCTAGAGGAGAAATATCTGACATTTTTCTCTAACTTGCTGCATAACACAAGAATAAAGGAACATTCAATGAAATGAAGACCTCATGCATTCAAAGCCGATCAAATGAAATTCTCTTTCACATAAAGTGTAATTCGACAGTGGAAGATATCACCACAGGAAGCACTGAGGTCAAGAACTGTGCAGGATTCAAAGAAGGATTGGATGGCTATATGGATCACAGGAATATCCAGTCAGAACAATTATGCTAAACTTTGGAAAAAGTAAAAAGACAGGCTTTCAGAATTTAAGCCAGTACCTGACTACGGGAGAATTAAAATTAGGTTTCTATAAGGGTAGATTATCCCACATCTTTCTCGGAGGTCCGTCTGTCTTTGCAAGAAGTTGATGTTGTTCTCTTTAGTCTAGCACTTCAGTCTGCATGAACGACACAATTTCTATTTTCCCACTTCCACATAAGCTTTAGAGGCACTGAATAGCTTTGTGTAGCTGCAATAATGTCAGCAAATTCAAACCCTCCTTTTTTCACTAGTGATACAGCCATGGCACCACCTGCAGTTAATCAGCACAAGGTGTTTTTATCTCAATTTCCTTTATCATAGTGTGGCTACAACTGTGAAGCTGCAGCCTTGTAGACATGGAGCGACAGCATTCGCTACCTCCCTCACCTCACCCCAGAGACAAGCTCAGTCTTGTCAGCTCCTTTTCACTGTCTTGCATTCCCTCTTACAGAAGAGGCAAAACTTGATCAGGACCTGAGCTTAATCCAGTAGCAAGCTCTCTGTTGGGAGGTTTGTGTGAATGAACCTCTAATTTCCTGACAATTACTGCAAATACTCTCTTCTCTGGCCATGGTGCTAAATGGAAGGAGCCCAGGCTTCCTGTCAATGTCCATGCAGTTAATCTGTATGCTCTAAACCATGTCTACCAGCTTCAGGACCTCAGGGCTCAGCAGGATATACAGGCACCATCCAACTCCTGCTGCAGTGGCAGCAGTTCTGTATTTACACCACAGCACAGGTCAGTAAATTTACTTCAAGTGCCTCTCTAATGCCTGCCCAACCATGCATGATTTTTCTAGGCATAGATAGTTTCCTAGACAGGCATAAGCACTTGAAACCTATTTAATTGCAGTTTTAGTGTACCTGCTTCCAGTTTTTCCTTCCTTTCCTAGCCTGGTAAACTACCTGTTGACCTCAAATTCAGCCTGTTGCTGTCCCAGCTTTTCGCAAGTAGCAGCCCAACAATCTCTCTCTTAATTAGACCTGAAGGAAGACAGGGCAACATTTACCTTCCCCCTACCCTTTTCTCCTCTTTGAATGTGGTTTGGGGGAACCCACATTCAGTATGGCTCATGTGCAAAGGTTGTTCATTCTATTAGTAGGCAGATAAGTACAGCTTAGGAATCTGCACAAACAGAATCCAAATAAAAACAAAGCCTGAAACCCTGGGGAGGGATTCTTCCCTCAAATGATTTTCCTACTTTTATCTGTGTCTTTATTTGTCCTCCTGCTTGTTCCACAGGACACCTCCATGTACTCTAATTGTGCATCATTCACTTGACTGAGTTATGTGTTCCTGAAGCTGTATTTCACCATAGCCAACTCAATGGAGTCAGAAGGTAACTGTCCTTTTCTTCTGCAGCAGTTTGTGAAGTTTCTGCTCTCTACTCAGTACCACTTCCTTAATTTTTATAATCCTGTATTACTACAAGTATTTTCTGGTATCTGTACTTATCATTACTTTAATTTTAAAATCTCTTTAAGGTCTCTTTGACCCCTCAGAATGAGCCTCCTAACTTTGCCTCAGAACTGAAATCATTGAAACCATTAAGACCTTAGTTGCTTTATAATGCACCTTTCTCCAAACATAACCTTCCTGAGACAGTGACCCATGCTCCATGCAGTAGTCTGGGGCCTAATAACCATTTTCCAGGGGACTGTATTGCCTCATTGGTGGTGCATTATAGCTCACTGTTCCATCGGTCTAGTGTCTTGTTTGCCTTTTTTATTGCAGCTGTGCACTGAAGTGACGTTTCCTATGTGCTTTTTTTCCACAGTAACCCCTTTCTCTCTCTGATCAGTGTGTTGAATGTAACACCCATTCCCTACATTTGCTCTTTGTTCCCAGACTAATTACTTTTCATTTTCTACACCAAGCAGCATTTGCCATCTGCTGGCTCATCAACTAAATGATCCAAATCCCTTTTGAATCCACTTGCATTGTTCCTTATCGCTTCTCTGTGCTTCCAGTTTTACCATCCAACCAGTGGAGATTCCTTGTACACAGTGGTCAGCTGAGGCACAGTAGCAGAGAAATAGGAAACCACATGATCTTCTCACACCTAGGGCCGAGCATCCTGCCTGCATTTGCCACTTGCTGCATTCATATAGGAAAGAAGGGTTCCCTTTGGAAAAAATTAGGCTCACATATGCTTCAGCCTGCTTGAGATAAAGGATGGCTTTAAGCCCAGGCCCTGAGCTGGAGGACAGTGCAAGGCAGCCTCTTCCACCAGGGATCCCAAGACCAGATGCAGCTTTTAGAGACCTCATCTGGTGTGCCCACACCAAGATACAGCACGTACTCCATTGCCCACCTCACAGCTCCCATAATGTGTCCTGGAAGAAGAGGAACATTCCACGTCTCCTCACACCATGTCCCGTTTGTGTGTGCACGGGTCTGCACATGGGGAAAGGGGAAAAGGAAAGATGAACATGGAAACAAGATGAGATTTCACTCATATATAAACCAGCACCATCATAGCCCTACAGGCAAAAGTATCCATTTCCTCTCAGCCCCACAGGGCAATTGCTGAAAATCCAGCACAAAGACCTAATTGTGGGTGACCCAGTTGTGGCCTTATGATACCTGAAGTGAGAATACACAAAGACAGACAGAAACTATTTGCAGGGGCATGTAGTGACAGAACAAGGGGGAATGACTTCAAACTGAAAGACAGTAGGTTTAGATCAGATACTAGGAATAAATTCTTTACTGTGGGGGTGGTGAGGCATTGGGACAGGTTGTCCAGAGAAGCTGTAGATGTCCCATTCCTGGAAGCGCTCAAGACCAGTTAGATGAGGGGCTGAGCGACCTGGTCTAGTGGAAGATGTTCCTGCCCATGGCAAGGGGGTTGGTACTAGGTGATCTTTAAGGTCCCTTCCAACCCAGGCCATTCTATGAGGATTTTATTAACTTGTTCTGAAATAACCTCAGGAAACGTCCAGTGTGTGGAAGGCCAGATGTATGTGTAAGAATCAGGGGTCAGCTGGGGACACACACTTTTTTCCCAGGCTCTGAGAACCAGAATAGTGTGTTCTATTAAGTTCTCATAGGCCAAGCACTCATGCTTTTAAAACAGGGTTTATGGGCAGGCTTATGCTGTGCTGAAACATGTGCCACACAGCATTCTCTTGGAAACTCTTTTCTGTCTCAGCAATAGGAAGCCTGACTTGCTGGTCTGTTGCCTTTGCCTTATTTGTTTGTTATTTAAGGAAAAAAATGTCTTGGATCACCCAGAGTGAGCAATCTTTGGGATGATTTTTTTGGTCTTCCCTTAAAAGCATTACACACACTTGATGCATTAGCAGTTGCCTATCCAAGCTACATTCAGGTAAGAGAACTAGAAAATCTGTGCATTGCTTGCAAATTTTCTAATAATTTATTTATGTGGAAAATGACCACAGAATGGTTCGTTCAGAAGGTTACCATTTTGCAGCTGTTTTAGGGTCCATGTGTAAAACGATCTATTTTTTTTTTACAGTTCATTGATTTTCTGAATCCCAAGTTCAGAAAGACCAAGTTTGATTTCAAACATTTCCTTCTCCCATTTATAGTGTTTTTACATGGTGATTCGAGTTAGGACTGCAAAATATAGATAAATCTTTAATAAGCTATGAACGTCACAGGAAATAATTTGTGCTGTGCCTTTCTCGGGCAGGCAATCAGCATAACCAGCCAAACTAACTTGTCCTTGGCTGTGATTGGAGATACTACTTTTTATCCCCAATTTTTCACATTTAAAATCAGCTGGAGTTCTAGATGCTCGGCATTTTTGAAAACCAATTTTTAACTCTAATTGAGCATGGAAAAATTAGCATTTATTCCTTACTACACTCACATCCTCTGTTCTGCTACAACAGTGCAGTAGGCAAAAAGAGTTTTGCTAATTCATAGCATTCTTTATTAACATGTAAATCAGAGGAATTCATCACAGTCATGAGTGGAAAGATTTTTCATAGTCTTCCTTTTAGTCTTAGGTCTCTAATAAAAGAATGAAGCTCCAAGCTGAATTTCACTTAGTTTCATGTCTGAAGAGTTAGCATTCTGGGAGAACAGTGACAGCCAATATTCAACATTTTTAAACAGCAAAACTGCTGTAAGCTGGTTTAGACCCGTTCCTGTACATCACAGCTGTATCATTTGTGCAGCTCACAGCCTCACAGAACTGCCTGGAAATCAGGGGAATGATTGGGCCATGCATCTCTAGAATTATTCGATTCACTGGAACTTCTCAAAACCTTATCTATCATAACATTTAGACTCCACCTGGCACCTCAGTCTTGGTTTCCCTTCTGGCAAATTTGCATATAATGAAAACAGGAGAGGAATCTTGCAAAAAGGGAAGGATTCCAATGCTCCCTCAATGACAGTATGATTTGCTCTATGTCATAATATGAAGCAATTGAAATTCTCTCCAAAAACGCTGCAGAGGCCTCTGAAAACATGCAACACAACCAAACAAAAAAACCCCAAACCTGGACTGACCAGTTTCCTCCTCTGGCTCACAAACATCCTCTGGATATTTTTGTACCTCTAACCTCGGCACAGATGTTTTTTCTTTTCTACTACTTTCTACTACTGGCACGGTCATAACACTCATGCCATTTCATCCTTGCTGACATGCTGTCCTCTTTTTTCCCATTTTACTATCCACATTCTACTTGTTTATCCCTTCCTTTAGTGTTGTGGCAATTCTGACTCTCTCTGGGACTCCACACTGGGCTGAGAGCCAGCATAGGCCAGATCCATTCACGAGGCTGTTTTCTCACGAGCTGTCAGTTTCCCTGTACCTCAGAACAGCCAAAGGATAAAGTGTTAAGAAGACTGTGATGCATGGCAGAGAAGTGAGAAGAATATGAAAGACTGACTTTTGTGACTAACATTCATCTTAGCTAATATCAAACATTCCAAAGCCCAGACATTTACATATAAGCTTGTCACCCTAGAGTCTGTATAGTCAGGTACATTCAAGGCTTGCTCAGCTGTGGGTATCTAAATTAGGAGAAATTAATTCAATCCTTCACTTCTGGTTCAAATTGTATCTTCTGTATCAGCATTCACTAAATCCACTACATCCACTTCACTGATGCCAACACTATTTTTCAATACTTACATTCTTAAAAATAACACAAGCCATAACATGAAAAAGTATGCCAGAATACAGCTCTGTCTTCCAAAGTACCTCAGGATCTTTTCTGCCTGTTAACTGCAAGTAGCAACAGAATCTGTAATTTGTTTGGTATTCACTGTTATTCAGGAACCCTGAGAGACAGAACAAATACACTGACTAATTTCTACCATGGAGAAGCTGAGCTCTCCTATGGCTTTAGAGAGAAAGAACCCCAGCAATAATTCCTTGCCCTGTGTGCAGAGAGAAGAGAATATGTTAAAATATATGGACTTCCATAAAACCAAGATCTCAAACGATTCTGAGGAGGAGGAAAACACTGGCTCCAAGCAGAAAAAGGGAAAAGAACTTGAGGTAACTGGCCTCATAAGAGAAAAATCCTTCCCCTTCCTAGAGTTCACAGCAGAAAACGAACATTTCAGAGAATAAAAACTCTCCTCCTATGCAACTTGTAAACAGGTCAGCATGGGGCCTTGCGAAGTCCTGCAGTCAGCAGGGAGTCCATCTGCTGGGTCACTGTCAAGAGAGATCCACGTCTCTGAATAGGGAGACACAGGGCAGTTAGGTGAGAGACACAGCTTTAGGCTTCTTTATATTATTGTGATCCAATATGCCTACCCAGCGTTTTGTTGTTGGTTTGAGGTTTCTTCCAGTTGCCAAACAGTGACTTTGTTGTTTTGAATAGACTGTCCTATGTTATAGCAAGCAACTGCTTTAGGCAGAACCCTGTACGAACGTCTGTGTCCAACAATGCTCCAAGCTCAGATGGGAACAATCAAGAAACTGTAAGAACAACAGCAAACAAGATCAAGGACTCCAACTTCTCTTCAAAACAGAGAGGCAAAACTTGTAATCAGTTTTGTAATTAGTGAGTATTAGCCTAGGAAGACTATGAAAATAAAAGGTCAACAAAATAAAGGCACACATTATATCTATATATGCATAGTATACTCTTAATATCTTTGAGTATTGAGCCACAGTTTCAGATTCATTAAAAATGGGGCTGCAGGTGGCAATCCAATCATGTATTTTTGCTCTTCACACAAGCAATTTTGCATGGAGGGAACTGCTGAAATGGAGATGCCAGAGCACTATTGAGATGATGTAGAAATCTTTGCAGATGTGCAATTTTCATCTAAAATAAATTCTACTGCAGTGTCCTAAACTGCTTCAGCACAAAATTAGCCAAAATAAAACTTATTTTTATGAATTCTTCCCAGTTGCAAGGGCAGATGCAGCCCTGATGTATGACTGGGGGAGGATTCTTCACCATTCAGCTGTGCCCACAGGGTCTGCACCAGCAAAGAGTGTTGCACCCACCTATGGTAATGGGCAAGAGGAAGACAGAACAAAGAGATCCTTAGACTCTTCAGTAAATCAACACTTTGTGTAAAATAGGCCTGATGCATTGCTCAATTCTGGGCACTAGTGCACCTCTCCAAAATTACTCCTGGGGGTAAAGTAGGTTCATAAAATAAAGCCATGAGAACAGGCCCATGTGCCAGCAAGGTTTACTTGTCTTAGCTGGGCAGTTTGAAGACATGAGACAAATATCGGTTGGTGACACCTTTCCCTTCAAACACTGGTCCTGTAATCTGCAGTAGTAACACAACAACCATATTGCTCCATCATTAGCAAAATGCCTGAAGCTAAGGTTGGCGCTGATTCTTTCCAACAGCCTTTCCAGGTTTGTTTGTTTTTCATAATTGCTTTGCTTCCCACAATTTTTTACCTAGGTCTTTATTCTTGCCTTGAGAATGCCTTCTGTGCAAAGAGCCTCACAGCCACCTCCCCTAATGCCAGGCCCAAACGTAGACTGCTGCTCTCTGCAAATTTTGATTTTATGCTATTTTATCCTTTCAGGACTGTTCTTAGTTACATGCTGAGAAAAATGTTTGGGCAGGAGGGAGGGAACAGGTTGTTTGCAATTGTAGATTATCCTGCAGAGGTTTGGCGGGTTTTTGTTATTTGTTTGGAGTTTTTTTCTGTGATGTTTAAAATCATACCAGTAGAACAGGGATTTCTGTCCCTGGCTAGAAATCTTCCTTAGGTTCTTTCACTCTTGAAAGAGTGAGAGCAGCTCTGCTTAGTAGAACTAATTAATCATAATTGTAATAAAACATCTATTCCACTTCAAAATAGCTGCACTGTGGCTTAGGAGCTAACAAAAACAGGCATCATGATTAAAAGGTAGGTGTAGGCAGTGATATGTAGTATATTAATGTTACAACCAAATGCTACAGATGAGATTTTAAAACAGCAGTTTCACTGGTTAACATGAAACAATAGTGCTCGGCCAGGAAACGACTACAATAATCCTGCAGCTTTTACATGTCAATATTTAGGGCATTACTACAGCAGGCTGTGTTACTACAGCATTGCAGGAGTTGTGAAATGTGTCTCTGTCGTTCATAATTACCTCGGCCCTGCGAGAGACGTGCGAAACTACAGACAAGCAGCTTCCCCTCCCTCCGGCTCTGCGGCCGGCTCCTGCGGGGCGGGAGGACGGCAGGGCTGTCAGCGGCGCTGTCAGCGGGGCNCCCGGGGCCAGCCCCGCCCGGGGCTGCGCTGGCCGTGCCGATCCCCGATCCCGGCTGGCTGCCGCAGGGGTGCGTGTGTAACACGTGTTTGCGCGGAGAATAGCACCACACTGACGGGCACAGCCCGAGCCACTCGCGGGCAGCCGTGTGGGCTGTGCTGGGGATAAGAGACATCGCTACTGAAACAGCCCTCTGTGCCTTGGGCGGAGACAAACACCTGAACGAATTACAAGGCTGAACCTGTTGGTATGAAGGGGTCCAGAGACAGAGATGGATTCAGTGTCCCCTATTCTCATCCCTGTGCTGCCCAAATAAAAATCACCTCCGAATTTGCGGCTGAGAACTGAACCTGAGTTGAACCCACCCAGTGTGAATTCGACACACGTGATCCTTCCAAGAGCTCCTGAACCAGGAGAACTACCGAGTGAGAAGTAAGGACCTTTCTCCCGTATGACAAGGAAAAAGTCCACTGTTGCTATTCTCAACTGTGTATTTGTCTGTCACAACTGCTGCTTACAGCAGCTGCAGGCTGGTGACTGCCATGGTGAAGCGGTGAGCAGCAACTGGTTGTCAGTTTCACCTTATGGACCCTCTCTGGAAACTGATGAAAATGGCAAAGACATCTTCTACTATACAATCAGATTGGCTCTGGTAGAGCCAAGCAATTGGAAGTGCTCTGCCTTTTAAACATAACTACCTGCAGACCAGCAAAACAGCAAGCAATGGCATAGCCCAAGTTTTCTTCTTCCTCCGTGGAATGGCAGAAGATTGGTGCTCTGTTGGCCCTTGCATTGGTGTGTAGTTGACAGGCCAACATTGCCCTGGGAAACACGTGAGACTAGAACGAATACGCAGAAATATCAGCATGGGGAGGGATCTTCCATCGGTCCTTTACGTGCCCTTTCTGACAATATGAGACACAGAGATACCACGACAGAAGCTGCCAGAGGCCATAGCAGCCATAGTCACTGCTTGGTAACACCTCCTATATTAGGCTGCAAGTAGCATGCCTCTCGAGTTTCACCTGGAAATGCCTTTGTGCAGAAGCAACTGAAATTACATCAGACATACTCTCTGTAAGCTGGAGCAGATTTTGACTCAGAAAGTGAGATTTATAGGTAATGGCTGCTCAACAATAACACCTCATTGAGATGGCCCAGCTAAAACCTCAGTCCCACTGAACACCTAGTGCCTCTCTCCCCATCCTCAGATTTGATTCCAAACTCAATGAAGACAGCAAGAATGCTTTTACTGAAGTCAGCAGACTTGAACCAGGCTTCACCTCATAAATATTTACCAATGACTAAGCAATAAACCCAGTTCCCAATCTGGCTACTATAACCTAAGATGTTTCTCTGTCAGTTCAGGAGCTCGCTGGTGAAGATGGGTTATACAGTGTGAGGGCATTAAAAGACAGAAGATAACTCACTACTTTTCTCTTTTGGCCCTTTTCCTAGACTTCCCTTTTTTTATCCTCTTTTTAACATTAATTCTGTTTTCTGTTTCTTCCTAAACTAATATTGGCCTATTTTAACTAACTGTATCTATTCTTTGCTCAACGTATAGAATGGCTGTTTCAGGTTTTTTCACTGGTAACTCTTACCCAGCTATATTTCACAAAACAAAATAGCTGTCCCCACATGCCTCTCTAAATAATTGTTGGTTCCTCTTATAATTTGCTTATGTGTCAGTTTCTATTTAAAAATAAAATACAATCATTGACTAACCATTTTAAAGCTGTTCTTGCTAACTTAAATTAATCCCTGTTCCACTTGTCTTTCTGCCTTTCTGCTCCACAACTGCCCCCTAGAGAAATAGCTCTGTAAGAAAAAAATAATGCACATATCCAGTCATGCAATACTTTTAACAGTTAGTTTACTCCAGACTGGCAAGGACTGGGATTGGTAGAGTCACTTCCTGGCAAAACTGGAAAATGCTGGCCCAGTGAAATGGATATATTCTAGATAACACATATTTTTTAAACAGTATTTTTCAGAATTTTTTTTCAGGTAATATAATTGCTGATAAAAATTAGACTGAAAGCAGCCAGCCACAATATCTCCAAAATTTGACATAAAGCTGGTCAAAACTCTAGTTAGTGCTTCCCTCTGGCAGGAAACACCCACACTGTGAAGACAAGTTTCATTAAAATACTGAGCAAAAGTCAAATATTTGGGTTTTTCTCATGGAGGTGCTAAGAGTTGAGCTATAAATATTTCTCAAAGTGAAATGCAGCAACCACTCTGGCTAAGATAGCTGATGCTCAGCTGAGAGACACAGACCCAAACTCGAGCTTTCCTTATCCTGCATGGATATCTTGAGCAGTGTGTAACTACATACAGGTGAAAGGCTGGACATTCATTAAGTTTTTGATGTTACCACGCAAGTTAGAGAAAAAAAAATTGAAATTGTAACATTTTTCACAGAATAGGACAACTGTGGCTATGCAGATGGAGAAAAGAAGGTTCCCCATAAGCCCTTGTCTTACACTGACAGCTTCATCCCTGGAACTAAATCTGTATGGGTCTGAGTCCATCTGACTGGTGTGGTTATAACCAAATTGGACTTTTGCCTAGTATCACTGGGGACTCATAGCAGATCTGTGTATGTGGACACAATTGTAGGACTGGGGCTATTTGCTATTTATATAGCTAATTCCATGTACCAGAATCAGAAGAAGTCAATAGTAATTTTTATGTAAATTGCATAAAGTAGCACAATTAATAAGACTGGTGTTTCTAAGTATTTCTCTTTTATTTCCCCTACATTCCCATACCACTATTACACCTGCTTTCCTATACAAGAATCTCCACATACCCTATGTTTTCCCCCACAATTGGACTTCCGTTCTTCCCAGCCTCCCCATGGATACACTTCAGAGTATCCCCAGTGTACTAAAGGAGGTTGTAGCCACGTGGGGGTTCACTCTCTTCTCCCAGGCAACTACCAACAGGACAAGCTGTGCCAGGGTAGGTCTGGGTTGGACATCAGGGGGAATTTCTTAATGGAAGGACTTGTTAAATATTGGAATGGGCTGCCCAGGCAGGTGGTGGAGTCACCATCCCTGGAGGTGTTCAAGAAATAACTGGATGTGGAACATAGTTCTATGGTTTAGTTGACAAGGTGGTAACTGGCTAAAGGTTGGACTTGACAATCTTGGAAGTCTTTGCCAATCTAAAAGATTCTGCACTTCTGCAACTAAAAATGCAGAACCACATGGGAAGAGCCAGTGGGTGTTATTCCTGTATCCAGCACGCGAGTGGAACAAGCAGGCTCTTCTTCTGTGGAGGAAATCCCTTCTACAGCGAGGGTGGCGAGGCCTGAACCTGGCTCAGCTCCAGTTCATCCAGGAGGACCCAGCCTGGCCAGGGACAGGGCTGGGCGGTGACCCGGCTCCGCGGCCAGAAGCTGAACGCAGCGGGAGCAAGCACCGCCACAACCCCACTCGGGCCTTCCCCACCCGCTTCCTGGCTGCAGGGCGGTCCCCGGGCGCGGGAGCTCCGGGCTGTGCTGGGCACGGCAATCCCCGGTGCCGGCCTCCGCTCCCGTCCCGGTACCGAATCCCCGCCCGCCCGTGCTTGCGGCGCGCCCGTCGGGCCGGCAGGGGGCGCCGCCGCCCCGCGCCCGCCGCAGCCCGC
>VXBC01006902.1:146099-239743 GCA_013399945.1 Ploceus nigricollis | reverse complement strand
CGGGGACGGGGAGAAGGAAGGCAGTGAGGAAGGGAGGGAAGCGGGAAGCAGACGCGGGGCCCGCAGCCGCTGCCCTGCCTCCCAGCCCCTCCCTGGGCCCGCGGCCTGGGCCTTCCCCGTTCTCTTCCCGGCGCGGGAACGGGGGGAAGGGAAAGGGGAACGGCGCGCGGTGTTATGTAACCGGCGCGTGCGGGCCTCGGCTGCCCGCGCGGGAGGGCGGAGGGGGGACACGGGGACAGACCCCTGTGAGCGCCCGCGAGGCGCCGCGGGGGCGCGCCAGGTGTGCGCGTGTCCGGGTCACCCGCCCCTCCCTGCACCTGTGCGTCTGTCTGTCTGTCTGTCTTGTCTGTGCGTCTGTATCTGTGTCTGTCACATGGGGCCTGCGCTGTAGACACAACACGGGTCCCCAGGCAGAGCTGGGGAGAGCGAGGCTGTGCCACAGCTTTCTGCCAACGCGGAGGGGTCACTGCAGGGAAAGAGGTTGGAGGGGGAGGAGAGGGGAAGCCCGAGCCCTGGCGCGGCCGTGCCCTCTGGAACGCTCCCCGCGCTGTAGCGGCGTGTATCTTGTCTGCGGATTCCCGTAGTGTTTGTCATAAGTTGTATTTGCTGAGCAATAGTGTTGAGTATAACTGGTGTGCTGAAGAGAAGAGGGAGGACCTTTGCTTGATGAGTAAGCCCGTGCTTACCAACACTGAGGGACAGATGTGTTCACATCTTGACCCCTTCCCCGTCTGATTTTGGTGCTTTTTGCTATACAGTTACCATTGACTTGACCTGTGATACTGAGCTAAAAGCCCCTGATGGGAAATGGGCTGTAATGGCATGTTAACCTTAAGAAGGAGAAGGAACATAGTATCACCAGCACGTTTGGGGTTTTTTTTGGTAGAAAGTCTGTGTTTTGTGTGCTGTAATATTCCTTTATTTCTGATGCTTTAAAATTAAGATCACAGTCTTCAGAATGATAGGGTTGTGAATACTCTGATTGTGTTAATAATTGTCTTAATGAAAAGATGAGTTGATGTTTGTTATGCATCTTGATCTGAAATCCAGGCCCTACCTCAAATTTGACACCATAATCCAAAGAAACAAAACCGGGGGACTTTAATTTTATAATCTGAATTCTTTATTCATTTAGATGCAATTGTTGCTCAAATAGAACTGTTTTGAGCAGTTGCCTAATAACCATTAGTTGCAAGAAGTTACAGCTAAAATTTGTTTCTGGAATAGTCCTGTCTTACTAAGGTTTATGACATTTAACACAAATGAAATCCAAGATCAGACAGAAATCCAAATCTCTGACAAATTCTTTGCCATCTTGCCTCAAGCATGTAGTTATTACCCGTTTCCACCATATTGGTCTTTCATTCAGTCCCTTTCTTTTGCTGGATAATGTACCAAATCCCTGTTAGTAAATAATCCCAAGCTGTCACACTGGAGGTCACTGGTAGGACAGTGTTAGTAGAGGCACAGTGCAGACACCTACCTTGTGACTCACTGATGTTTAACTTCTTGAAGAAAGATTGTTTTAAAAGGAAAGCGCTAATAGGAAAAATTCATTAGTATATTTCAAGCCTCAACTGTAAAGTGGTTGTACATTTTTTTCTGTGTACAATATGCAGTTTTTTTCAGTAGATTATTTAGTAATGAGCCCTTCAAACCTAAGGCCAGTCCATCATTCCAGTGAGTAGTACATACACTCTGGTACAGCCTGTTCTGGTGCGGTGATAGTGTGTTGTCACAGAGTGCCAATTTTCATTAGTTGTTTCTGATCCCTTGACCCACATGACTTCTTGAAAGAATTTTTATGGCAAATTTTCAATCTTTCTACCATCCCTTTCATTTACTAGAGAGATTTTTTTTAAAAAGTAAGAATTAAATCTGGTTTTGAGTAGGTAGAAAAAATTAATATGATTACACAGACTTTTTTTTAATAATCAAGGACAAGCAGGAAAAAAAAACTTGGCCTGACCCTGCCATGTGCTTTCCCCATTTAATTTGTTAGCTGTTGTTTATTTCATAGAGAATGGGGGTTTTTTAATTCAACATTTTTCTCTTTTAATTAAAGGGGTATATTATTATCACTGAGATCTCTGTCAGCTCTTAGGAGGTTTGCCTGTTGTATATATAACAAGGGAGCTAAATATCCAAATGTTGAAACCCTTCATCAAGAACACAATGTAGATTAATTTGGTGATAGAGCCACATGTCTACCTAAGCATAGCAAAATGAGGAAAAAATTGGAAACAAATAGAAATGAGAGTAGCCATGGAATTACAAAAAAGAGTTGGAAGTAAGAGAGCAAACCCTAAGTGGGTGCAAAAAATCATGAGGAATTCTTAGACAAGTGTCATACAGTATACTTGTGGAAATGTCTTTGTCTAACAGATAGGTATTTGTAGTGCTCTGCCCCGAGAGCAGCTTTTTGCTCTGTTGTGGAAACCAGACAGCATTTAATTGGGCACACAAATGTTTTTAGGGAGGAGGGCCTGCCATGCTGTGATCCCCTCACTCTGTATTTCACGTGGAATATCTGGTGCTCATAAGATAGAAGTCAGAATTAGGAAAGGCTTCTTTCTCAGTGCTCAGCAGAAGAGAAGTGGGTGTGCAGAACAGCCCTGAATTTTGGGCTGTAATGATAACTTCCACTCCTGTGTCTTTTATTTCAAAATCACCTTAAGGACTGCTGCTATTGTAGCTAAGGAATCCATGACCACGAAATTCCCCTAGGAGATACTTTTAGTTTGGTATACCCATAGCAAGGATTGTATATTCCATATTCCTTGCTTTAAATGCCTAGGCAAACTGTGGTTTGGATCGTATATTCCATATTCCTTAGCAAGGATTGTATATTCCATATTCCTTGCTTTAAATGCCTAGGCAAACTGTGGTCCCTGAATTTCAGAGTTAGCTCTTGGGTAAAGCAACCCCTTTCCTATCTCAAAGTTTCAGGTTTCCCAGTTGGTATTCTACCTATTTGGTAGTGCTGAAACTGCTGACTTGAAATTCAGTTACTTGCAGAAGGAAAGCTTAGCCATGCTGTGGTTAACTCTTCTGTTGGTTTTGTTTTCCATTCCCAGCTATATATAAATACTTTACCCAAGTCACAGTGTAATGGAATTCTTGGTTGTAACCTCCTTATTTGGTTTGCGTCAATTAATGCACATCTCTTCAGTGTATTGATTTATGAAAGTAAATAACCCTGGAAAAGAGAAAGGTAGTTTCTCTTAGGAGAAGACACTGCTCAGGTACCTTGCAGAGTCATTCTTGCAAATGCAGATGGATTGGTTTGAATGCCAAAGCAAGAAAGCAGTGCAGAAGCTGTGCAGAGTAGGGTCAAGAGCTACTCTAAGGTTTTTCCATATTAACATAGAGACTGGCAGTCTTCTGGTAAGGTGAGGTATGTGGTGTATTTTGGCAGAATCCTGGGGACTGCTGATAGTATGTTTTGTCAGGTTCTAGTTGTCAGTGAATATCCAAAGTAAAATAAAGTTCTGTCCTCCATGTTCATGACTTCACCTCTTTGAGCTGACTCACATTAGGTGTTTGTTCAGGGCATGATGAGTTAGCATCTTGGACAAATGGTTGTGCTCCACTGAGGTAATTTTGGAAACCCACGAGCTGTTGCTTTTTAAAGGAAGTGATGGAATTGCTATTAATTCTTAAAAACAGGAAAGCCCCTGACCCCATGGAATGTAAGGTAAATGATTAGTGCAGTTTCCCAAGTAGTGTGAGTGTATTTTACCATTCTGTGAAATTGAATGCAACTCCCAGTTGAAGTAAAGAACTAAAATAATGATTTATATTGAAAGGATACTGTTCCTGATTTCTGAATCTGCTCGTTGTTTTCAGGAAACGTTAGAGCACTCTGCTCTAACACTGCCTTTTCAGTCACAATTCCTTGATTTTCATGCTGTTGTTGCATTATTTGTTAAGCAGTTCCAAGAGTTCTCTTAATAAACCAATTGTAGGAGAGAGGTAAGGTTGTAATGACTTTTTACTGTAATTTCTGGCTGATTTGAAGTTTTAAGTGTTGTCCCTTCCTGTAACTTCTATTTTGATTTTTAACCCAAGTTTTACAATTGTAGCGTTTGCTTGGTATAGGCCATTTTTGCTCGGTAGCCATTTTGTATTGATCTCCACTAAGCAGCAGTGTAACATTGCTGGTTTTATGTCAGAGGTGCTTAAAATACCAACTTAGAACCAGTACAGGCCAAGAACACAATTCAGGTTTGAGTTTAAATTAAAGGATCTTGAAGAATTAGAGCATTTTTGGTTTATCCCTGTATTTTTCCTGGAAAATACAGAAATATGGTGCTCTTCTTATTTTTCTTTGAATCTAGGAGGAAACTTGATAATATGTTGGGTCAGATCAGAAGTTTGTTTTGTTAACAATAAGCAAACACACTGAAATACTTTCCCTTTATGTTCTGAGCTTCTGTAGTTTGTTACCTTAAAGAAAAAAATAACGTTTTTATTCCATTCATCTGTTGAACAGGTACAGATTTTTAGCATCCTTGGTATCCAGTGTCAGATAATCTTCAAATAAACTAGGCTATAGATTAAAAAATATTTCCATTTCTTTTGATCTCTCCACTTGCTAGTTTCATCTGATTCTTCCTAGTCTTGTTGGTCTGAGTTGATGAAAAAGTAGTATCTGTGGACTAAAGAAAGATGTAGAAAACTTGAGTAGAAACTTGAAGCTTCAAGGCTAAGCATAGAAGCCCTATGTTGTGAGGATTTTACTTCAAAAAAGATTTTGCAGCTTTGAGAGTTTCAAAGGCAATGTCAGAAAAGCATTTGAGAACTTGACTAGGCAATGTCAGTTGAAATTAAGTAATGTCGTTCAAACACTGCTATAAACAGAAAATCTACCTATTTCAATACTGAATCTGTAGTTATCAATGCTTTTGCTGGTGAAGTTGTTGAGTTCTTAGAGTTTTGCTGCCCATACGTGAGTAAAGAGTCCTCCTTAGTATCTGACATCATCTACCATTTGCAAAGTAGATGCCTTCTCTCTCAGTTTCCCTGAGAAGCCTGGCAGGATCAGCACTTGCTCAGTGATAACATTGGGTTGACCATAAAGCACAACTGCCTTGGGCACATCTCCTAAAAAAACCCCAGCGTCATCATGGAATAGTCAGGGTTGCAAAGAACCTTAAAGGTCATCTAGCTTCAGCTCACATGTCATGGGCAGGGACACCTTCCACTAGGCCAGGTTGCTTAGAGCTCCATCCANCGCCCTGCTGGCCACACTGCTTTGGATGATTGGCTTTCTGGGCTGTGAGTGCTCATTGCTGGGTCATGTCCAGCCTCTCATCCTCCAGCACCAAGTCCTTCAGGGCTGGTCTCGATCGGCTCATTCCACAGCCTGTATTGATTGCGGGGGTTGCCCCCACCCGGGTGTAGCGCCTTGTGCTTGGCCATGTTAAACAGCATGTACCTCTCATTACGCTGGTTACAGTGCTGGTCCAGAGTGGGGACTTGTTTCTGTGCCATTCACTGCTTCCAAAGTAAGTGGTCAGTCTGGGTAGCGAGCACTCACTTTGGTCAGCAACAAAGACCAGTTTGTTGTGTGTCACATACATACAGATATCCATACACAGGTGTACAGTCTTAAATTCAGTCAAAAAGATGTAGTCTCTTCTGAAGGATTTCACCCATCTCCTGAGCTGACGTCTGGGGAAGTAGCATATATCAGGTTTTCACAAGCACAGTTCCTCTGAATTTGATGTTAATAAATTCAGAGCATCCACAGATTCCTTGCTTTGATCATCTCATGAAAATTTTGCAGTTATTTTTGAATAATTATACCTCCACTTACCTACTTTTTCTGCCTTGTTAAGTTTTTCTTTAGCTTTACAAGAATGTTTCAGTTGTGCCTGGAAAGACTTAGAAAGTCCTAAATCATTCAGCAGTAGCAACTCTTCTCATTATTTGGGAGTGGTGATCATGGGTTTACTTAGGCTACCTACTGACTTCTTGGCCTATGCCTTAGCATAGGTTGCTTGGGGAAGACAGGAGTTGTGGGACTGGATTGCCATACTGAGTGCACAAACCAAAAACCTTCTAAACAAGTTCTGTTGATTTATTAGGTAGAAAATGAACATCCCAGTCTTCATTTTCAAAGAAGAAAGATATGTAATTCTCCCTTCTCAAATACTATAGATAGCTAAACAGAGGGGATTGAAGGAAGACTATGCAGCTCCTAAGCTCATCTTGTTTCTTGTTTTGGATACTCGAGTCCAAGAGAGCATTTCCTTTTGGTGATTTACAGTCCCTTCACTGTGTTGCTATTTAGAGTCCTAATTTCACAAACTATGTTTCTTATTCTGATTTTACTTAATGGTTTTTATTCTGGATTCTAGGCACTTAGAAGTTGGCATAAAGATTATGAATGTGCCAAGTCCTCTCGGGGTATAAGCCCCAGAAGAATTTAAGCACAGAAAAGAAACGAAGCCAGTTGGTGAAGTTTGCTGAAACTTATCATTGTATTGTGGCACTAAGAACCCGTGTGTGAAAGAAGTGATACTTGAACTAAAAAGTGAATGGAACTACCTGGTTACATATAGCAATGACATTTGTGAAGAAAAGCTGTTCATCACTGGAGCTCTGAAGAGGCTTGGGAGGTCATGACTTAAACAAAAAATGCAGAAATGTTGAAACTGAAGGCCAGTCTTCTGTAAGCAGAAGAAAAAACCAGGTTAAACCACTACTTGTGACAAGCTATAAATGGACTGTAACTGCTACTGAGTGTTATTCCTAGAGGAGAATTGACAGTTTTTTTCAAGTTAAATCTGTCTTCCTATTTTTCAAAGAATTAACCATCTCAAACACCATGTAAAACAGCAAAAATGATATATTGAAAACAGATTGTTTGAAGCTGGTGTGGATTGTACAGTGATCCTGGTTTCTGGACCTCATGCTTCCTCAAGCTGTGACAATTAAAACAATTGTCTGTCCCAGACTCCCAAGTTAGTGTAACAAGATATAAAGATTTTTGTCTTGTACAGCTCTGGTATAAACAGTTATCTGCTATACAACTTCTGTGCTGCTTTTTGTGTTATTGTGATGTTTAGCCAGCAAAAGAAATCTATATTTCTTAGTTGTTACTTGTGTGCGAAGTATTTAGTCCATGATTGTACTGATTATGAAAAACTGATCTGAAATAAGGACCATTTTGAATTGCAGAAATAGTCAGTTTGGAAAGTAGATTAGTTTAGCAAAGACTTCTCTTTCTGGGGCACCGGCTGAACTGGAAGTTCTCATAGTATCATTTCTTTGAAAGTATGCACATAACATAGTTTTAGAACAGTTATCTGCTCATGAGGAGTTGATTCTGAAGGACTTGGATGTTTTTCTATGTTTTATGTGAGTTGTATGGTATTTTGCCTTTCTAGCAAATGCCATGGATGCTCATATTTTAGACAAATGGTATTTCTAAATTTCTCATACTGTTTTTTCTAATATTTAAATTACCCAAGATTTTGAAGTTTGTTCTTTCCTAATTTACACTCTCATCTTTACTCACAGGACATGGAGGTGGTGTTGGGTGTTTTTGGGGATAGCTATTGGTTCAAGCATCCTTCAGCTAATTTCATTTCTCTTGGTTTAAAATATCATCAAAGATTGAACTGCAAAACAGAACTTGCTGGGTGGCCCTGTAAAATCAGGTGCTTGTAGTTAGTAGTGCTTATCCTGTGGGGACAGGTGGCATAAGACATTGAGCTGTTTGATTGTAACTTTTTTTTAAAGCCCTTACCCTATGGAAAAGGTAAGGTAGCCTATCCCTCTGGTTTGTTGCAGGGGAAAAAACATAAGCAGCACTACTTAATGAAGAGTAGCCAGCTCATTGGGACTCTGTATTTACATTTATACTGCCATTAGTTATAGTCATGACCCAAAAGTTGGTTTCTAGAAATTGCTAAGATAATTTTAAGATCCCATCCATTCCTCTTTTTTTGCCTGTCTGCTTTGGCTTTATCTGATGCTTTTGTAAGTCCCTTTGTCTTGCTAAACTTGTGGAAAGCTAAACCATAAAATTATGTCAATTTTATGTTGATTTAGTGAGCTGAATTGCACATAGCACCAATGTGAACATAGGGGTCATGTGAGCTTGGAAGCACTGTAGGGGTTGGGAAGAGGGGATAAAGCCTGTTAGGCCAGCAGAGACTGAAGAGCAGAGTTATCCCTTTTGGTAGTAGTCAGCCTACTTTTGGCTCAGCCAATTTGGCTCAAAAATTTTGTGAAACTTCACCCTGAGACTTTATTTCCCACCTAGAATAAAATTAAATTGCTTTGCAATGTACTAATTAGTAATTTTAATATGGAATAGTACTGCTAACCCTGAATTGTCTGAAATCACAGGTGTTTAAGCATATAATATCTTTAAAAAAGCTTTTGACTTTTTTGTGAAAGTTCTTTTTGCTGGATTCTGCACTTCTTAATATGTGGTAGAAAATAGTTTTCTACCCTGTAGCAGCAGCTCTTTTGCAGGAGACTCAGCCAAGAGTAGGATTCTTGCACTTAGAAATGTATAAACATGTAAGATAGTTCTTTGCTCAAAGGGCTTGAAGACTAGTGCCAAGCAGAGTGGTGAGTTTGATGTGGGAGCTGGAATGTAGAGGCATGAAACTCAAACAAGCCACAAAATACCCACTTGATGGAAAAAGCTTCTAAGCCCTGCTGAGCTGGGATGAATTCAATCTACAGTTCAAGGAAAAGATTCTGATACTCATTAGCGGTGGCCTAAGACACCCGTATTTCCACTGGAGTTGCACCTTTTATATAGGCTTGTGGCATGTGAATAAGTTAAATAAATCAAGTTCTTTTGCAGTAGAGGACAATGACAGCATGTCTACTCTGGTCAGAAATGCAGACTAGCTGTTACAGTGTGTTACACTTCCATACAGCTTTCAGTTATCAAAAAATTGGATTATCTGGATGGAATATTACTTGTGTGATGTATTTAGACACAACCTCAGCAGGGTTATTTGTTGAGTCACAGTGCAGCCTCATTTTGTCTTTGGAAATAGTTCATATGTAGGGAAGAACCATAAAGTTTATATTCTACCAGATTCAGGTTGACTACTTGAAGAGGTAGCAAAAATACCTCTGCACTGTATATATGCTTGGCAGAGAGACTGGTGAAACATATGACAGAAGCAGGGACTAGTACTGCACTGGAATTAAAAAAGGTCATGATGATCCATGTTCACTTCTTACAGAGTCATTGAAATCTGTATTCTGTGATCCCAACCATTTTCCCCCATAATACCTGTGGTTTTGATCTGGGTTGGTCCCTTAGCCATGTTACCCCAACTGCCCAGGATACTGGAAAGCCACTGTCTTACAATCATTTATAATACAAATGTTTTAAAGAAGTAACTTTCTTTAGTGTGTACTGTAGATGAGACTTAAACAAATATTAGCATCAGCATTCAGATCTACATTCCTTGATCTGTAAGTCTTGTATGCACACAGACATATTTATAGAATGTACACTTAACATTTCATTCCATTACCTGATCTGTGGACTTTGATTAGCAGTCTTTAGTAACAGGGTTAAGTGGTTGTGGGTTGGGAAGTATAATGCTAGACCTGTGAAGCAGGGTACAAAGAGATGTTGCATATCTTTGGCTGTGTTGACTATTTCTGAGCCACTAATGATGTACAAAGCATCAAAACTCTTTGTTTCTCTTCTAGCTTAAATATCATCCAGTAGAAATTTGAATTTTAACTAACCCTGGTTTGCAGAATGATAAGATTTTTCCTCTTATATGTGATCTAGAAGGAGATAGAGGGCCAAATTATGCTAATTTTGACGACTGGAATTTTTAACTTTACTTTTTTGCTTGAAAAAAATATTTATCTTGCACTGAAAAACAGGAATGCATTCCTAGGAATACTGTTTATATCTTTTTCAGGCTTTTGTGGAATTTCAGGGTTTGTTGGTGTTCTTTTTTTTAATTGCAGAAGATTTCATTATGTTCACAGGTTCAGCATTTGAATTTTATTTAAAAAGCTTTTCTCTGGGCAGAGGGTCACTTTGTAGCTTGTTCTTCAGGCTCTAGAAATAACCAAAAAACCAGTAACTATGATGGTTTGCTGAGTCTCTGTGAATTTGTGCAGAGAAAACTGTTCTGAAACAGGTTAGGTACTTTAAGAAAGAACTACAAGAAAAATGAACTCTTGTCTGAAATTGGTTTGTTTGTGACGGCTGTTTGAAGTCCCCTGTCTTGATTTCTACTCACCCACATCTCATCTACTTCCCACCTTCACGGGTTCTTTACTAAGTGTTTCTCTTACTCATCCCTTCATCATGCTTCTTATAGGGGGAGCATCATACCATCCTTACATTTCTTATTTCATGAACCAATGAGCATGTTTAAAATCTCGCTTAACTTTTCCTCTGGTTTAAAAAATCTTGGGCAAGATATTTCTCATGCTCATTTGTTCCTTAGGTTTCAGCAAGGCAGCTGTAAGTGGTTACCTTCATTTTCAAGGAAAAATTCACACTGTAAGGACAAGTCTTTAGCAGAGAGGTTTCTCTGTAGTCCAGAAACCTTGGTTCATCATTCAGTTCCTGTAACTATAAAGGGAGAAACTAGTCTCCCATGTTTTCATATCAGCATTAAGAAAATAATCTGTGACCCTGAAAGGGAAGACTTGAGCCAGAGGCGTCTAGTAATCACTGAAGTACCATGTTCCTAACCTGTGTGTTCAGAATTTAAGTGGACTGAGTCAAAAATCGCATCTGCTAAGGAAATGATAAATCACTCTCAGATGTTTTAAGTAGGCATTACAGCCTAGTTTCTCTAGTTTTGCAGGCTCTAGGAAGACAACTTCTGAGCAATTGTTACATCAGGTTTTTAGTACCTTGACCTAAGTAGTTTTGTTTAATTTCTAATTTTAATCAAACTCAGCATGTAACCATGATTCTTATTTTAATTGGCTTCACTTTCAGACTAGAGATCTTTCTTCCTCACCTTCCAGTGTCCTGAATAAAAATGAAACGTGTTTCAAGGTTTCAGAAAAGCTGATCCTTATGAAGTCAGTTCTTCAGTTTATCAGGCATTAGATATTTTAGTTTAAGCAGGAGGTTGTTGTATAGGGCTCAGAGTTAAGACCTATCAAATCCTGTCTTCTCAGTGATTGGAGTTGTGGTGATTTGGAGTATGCATTTTGTACAGTCTTCATTTTTTTCAGAGCAAGAGTTTATATTTGTATGAGGTTTTTTCTTTGATACTCTTAGAATGATAGAACAACCCAGATTGGAAGTGACCTCAAAAGAGTATCTAGTCCAACCTTTCATGGGTAGGGAAGCCTGATTGAGGTTATCTGGTGCCCTGTCAAATTGCAACATGAAAATCTCCAGAGATGAGGACTCTGCCAGGTCCCTGCATTCCAGTCATTGATTGTTCTCACTCTAAAAACTATTTTTCTTATGTCAAGGTGAAACTTCCTGGTGCACCTTGTATCTTTTGCCTCTTGTGCTCTCCCTGTGGCTCCTTATGAAGAGAGAACCTCTGGCATTTTTGTAACCACCCTTTAAGACTTTGTCTTCCTTTATTAAGAGGGAGAAATAGTAATCATTGTTAAAATTCTGGTGTCTCTTATGAGCTCATACACTGATATCTGTAGTATCTAAAAAAACTAGATGACATTTTCATTAATGCGTTCTCTTTTTTCATGGACTTATCCTTTTCTGTTTTTCCAAGAATTTCTTAGCCAAAAGTGATAGATGTGATATACATTTCACTTCAGCTGATGGAAAAATACAAATTTTCCATATGAAAGAAGCCATCAAGCCATTTTCACTATACACTGTCCTCTGCAGGAAAAAAAAGTCAGTTTTGTATCTTATGTGGTCATGTAACTCATCTCCTCTCTTTTTCCTCAGTGTTCCTTAAGAATTCTATGGTATCCAAACTAGATGCTATCCAAACCACTAAAAATTAATTTCAGAAGGCCTGATGTCTTGGAAACAGGTCTCTGAGTAAGAAATGCAGGTTACCTAGAAGGGAAATACAGCAATTTGAGAAGTGGTTACTTTGTTTTGGATGTTGGTGTAGAGCTCATCTCCTTGACATGTGATTGATCTTCATAATTGCACATACAACAACGTGTATGTCAGTTGTGTATCAAGTTACAAGCAACTGTTAGCATAGAACCAAGTGCATTGTGATCTTTCTATGTTTGTGGAGGTCCTGAAACATAAAACGGATGCTTACCTTTTCAAAATACCTGCTACCTTGTTTTGACTGTAATTCTGTGGTTGCCTAATTTGGCATACTTGCAGTAGTCCATGAAAACTTCTGCTGCAGCTGTGTCTTATTTTACAATCCAGGATGGTTTAACTGGATATCAGAGTATGCCCACTTAGTCCTCTAGGACAAAAGGGAATTAAGAGACAAAAGCTAGGACTCACTTTCAGCTAGGTTCATAAGAAATGGAATGTTAATACTATAAATGAGGTAGTCTCCAAAACAGTGCAGTAGAAGAAGGCCTGGATAGGAAAATTACTAGAATGTGTTGTCATCTCCATCCTCAACTGTATGTGCTTTCTGGTAAGCTGGAGACTTGAGTGGAGCTTCTGTGCTCTTTTTACTGGACAATGCTGTGGATAGTCCAGAGACTCAAAAGCAAGGATGCAGGCAGGATGGAAATAAGGATAGTTGACTTCCTTCTGTGTATTTACTGTAGTTTTGCATGGTTTTTAGGGAGGATAAAGGAATATAAATTAAATATTTAATGAAATAGAAGACTTAAGACAGTAATCTTTTTTTAGTTGCAGAGTCTTATCCTGATCCTCTAAGAGCTGATAGACCTAGAAGACTATTTTGTCTTTTTATTTAGAGAACTATTTTGTTTGGAAAGTGAGTGATGTAATAGCAGGCGGTGACCTCATGATCTTACCCCATCATTAATCAATATTCTAAAATCAGTTTTACAACAGCTATAGTAAATATGAATCACTTGGGTGCAGTGAACAGTTGGCCACAGTCCAATTATTGCTTTTTCTATCCAGGAGTTCTGTTCTAGCCAACTAATAGCTCATCTGGGGACGTGGCCGTGTTCAGCTTGTGGTCCAGGGATAAGTGTCTTGCATAAAGGAAAACCGAAATTTGGCTGGTTGGGTTTGTTTAATTTTTTATTTATTTATTTATTAAACAATGCAAACAAAAAGCCCCAAAGAATCAAATCACAAACCTAACTATAGATCATACTAGGTCACTTAAAACAGCTGGCTTTAACCATAAGATCACCTTTGGTTTTTTGCTTTGATGTGATGTATTGCATTACAGCAACATATGCTTGGATGTTTTATAATCAGCTGTAAATGCATTGATGAAATTAATCCTGTCTCTAATACCAGGCAGTGGCTGCCTGCATCACACCGTGTCTATGGTATCAAATAGGAAATAAAAGATTTTTCATGACCTAGACAATATTTTGCGTGGATGTTAGCAGTTGTATTTAAGAACCTTTTATTATTCCTTTTTTAATAGGAGATGTATGATGAACAGAAAGAATTTAATAAATTTAAATAAATAAATAAATAAATTTAATGGACAGTGAACATTGTAAGGAGTTTTTTATATTCAGGGTGAATAAAGCAAAACGTGTGTGTGGTTTTTGATATGTCACAGGAACCACAGCATGCATTACTACAAAACTGAGGAATCAGGTTTTTATGTGATCTTGCATTTCTAGATTGACTGTGAAACTCTTAATACTTCGGTGAAGTTGATTGAAAAAATTTAATCTTTGTGATAATCTGTAAATGGCCTGTAGTGCCATCATTGAAATGCCACTGATGAACATTTAATTGATCAAGCATTGTTCTTCCTCTGCAGAAGCTTCAGTATGAGGCGAGGAGGATGGCGGAAACGAGCTGCCGATGGCGATGGATGGGGAATATGGGTATGTTCAAAACCTAGTGGCTTTTTTTTAAACAGGTAAATGGCACTGTGGTTAAAAAGGGGTTACAGTTTTGTTTTACATGCTAAGAGGACGCTATAAATTAAACCCTTTTGCTTTACTTGAAAACACATAATTAAGTTTGAAAGAAATTTTTTAAATACCAGGTTTTGAAGTCTGTGTTCACAATAATCACTAAATTTCATTATTAATAAGTGCAGACCCTTGAATAGTTTTAAATCGCCATTTAAAAAATAAACTAAGTAATTCGAAAACTATTTACAGTTGTCTTCACCACTTTCTGTAGTTGAACAAACAATAACTGAGGCACCTATTTTACATCAATGTTTAGAATACTACTGTCCCGTGTATATTTAAGAACTGAAAATATATGGAACCACATTGTTTTATTAGGCAATGTGTCACCAATTTAGCACCCAAATTTCCATCATCCCATTTTTTCTTCTTCTTTCTTTTTATTCTATAAGAGTTTTTGTGTATATAGAATCTTTTATATATATAGAATCTTTTCCTATAAGAAAAAGATTAAGGAGTATGAAATAAATCCTACCATGTTGATAACAAGATGCAGTTATCTAAGTTTATGGTCGAGCATTTGCTGTTTTTCATTTGAAAAACGAATGTCTTTTGTGTGTCAACCAAATACAGTTTGGGGGAATGTTCCTTACCTTTGCAGTCTTATAACTGACCAGTTTCTGTATGTAAATATTAGGAAATAGGACTGGCATCATGGGTTGTGTTTTGCTTTAATTTAAAAACTAGGGTGGGTACATGTCAGCAAAAGTTAAGAAATTGGAGGATCAGTTCCGGTCAGATTCAGCCATACAACAACAGAGGGATGGAAATTCATCAAGTATCTTTAGTGGAGTTGCCATCTATGTCAATGGCTTGACAGGTGAGCCTTTATTTTTTTTAAGGATCTGTATTGTGTTGTTCTCATGTTTACCATCCTGAGTGAAAGTAACTGCAAAACACATGAATTTGCAGCTAAGTAAATACATGACAATTACTGTATGTGTTTTGTATATTCTGTTGTTTTTCATGATTAAGGTTTTCAATAAAAAATCTGATTTACATTCTGAATATAAATATTGCTTTACTATATAATTTGCATAACATAACTTGTAGAAAAAGGAGTAGATCTTTCCATGTTTCTGTGATCTTATTATTTGAAATGAGGCCTTTTAATTTCCTCCATCCTCCTACAGTTACCAAATTTTTAATTTTTCAAATTAGCGATGGTAGGATTGTATGTCTTAAATTTACATTTGGGAGAATATGTCAAAGTTTTCTTGCTCAGAGTGACATAATGTGTGAGACAGAACATACTGATAGTAGAAGGAGGAACAAGAGAAGAGGTAAGACATTTATGTATTGTAGGGACCATCTGTGATGGACTAATAGTGCATGTTAGCTGGAGTAAGGTTTTTAATCTACCATGCTTATGTTCATGCTTCTCCTTATTTCGGTAAAGCAGCTTAATAACCTTTTGGAAACTCCCCAGAAGCCTTTTTCAGGGATCTCTGCCAGGAATGTTGTGATTATTACGTAACTGATGCATAGAGATTGTATGGATAGATTAGTGCTGGTTTAAGCACAGGGCTCAAATGGATTGAAAAAGGTTAAGGTGGATATGTTAAACCATTAATACATCTGGATTGGTTGTTTAATGCAGGCATTTTCTTTAGTGAAAATCCAGCATTTTTGTATTTTTCAAGCGGCTAGTTCCTAAAAATAGCTTCAGAAGATGGTTGTCCAAAAGGCTGGAGTAGGAAAGGTAACACTTGGAGAAACTGTGTGCTATTTTTAGTTAAAAGTTGGAGGAGTAATGAAATGTTAGACATATTTTGAGAGTTGACAGAAAGGAATTGTAACTATGTCCTTTAAAAAATTTTTCCTCGTTCTTGTATTCAACTTTTTTTCAAAAATATCTTGTGCTAGATTCACTATTCAAACATTGTGTTAGTGTTGACCCAAATCTTCTGGTGCCTGTGTAACACCACTGCAAACATTTTCCAAAGCTAACTTTTTTCTTTTTTTCCCCACCTCTGCTTGCAAAATAAGTACTCTTTTTAAAACGATTGAAGAGATCAGAAAAGTTGTTGGTTTTTAAGGTATTCTTTGTTCACTGTAACAACTCAAGAATAACCTGGTAGGGAAGGAGTGAGTTAACTGCTTCAGTACGTCAGAAATTACATAGTAGGAGTTCTGTGCTGTTGCTAAACCCTTTTGATATTAATTATTTTCTGTTGCTTCTGGGTATAAACTACTCTCTGAACTCTGGTGAAAAGATAATCTAATTTTGTATTATGTTGATGTAAAGCATTTTTTGATATAGTTTAACATTACATCTACTTGAGTATTTTTTCCTGCCTTCTGCCGTATTGTGGGAAGCTCCTCTAAAGCAAGTAGAATGTTTGCATTTTGAATTAGTGTTTTCAAAACCACAGTTTTCTGCATTTTTTGCAAAATGTTTTTCTGATTTGTTGTTTGAAGAACTTGTAAGTTTTTTTCCAGTGTAAAACAATGGTTTGTACTCTTTCTGACCATGGCATCATATTTATCAATTAAAGTTCTTTTTCTCACTGTATTTGCTGACACTAAACAGGAATATTTCTGGTTTTAATTTTATAGATCCCTCAGCTGATGAATTAAGACGGCTGATGATGTTACATGGAGGCCAATACCATGTGTACTATTCCAGATCAAAAACAACTCACATTATTGCCACCAATCTTCCAAATGCCAAAATAAAAGAATTGAAAGGAGAAAAAGTAGTTCGGCCAGAGTGGATTGTGGAAAGGTAAGTTTACGTCTACTGCATTTGGAGATTTCCCCTTCTGGGGGAAAAGAAACCAAGAAAAATCTGGGGAGAAAAAAAATTAAGATTGCATTTTGAGATTATGGTTTAGCTTAAAATAATTAAGTCATAGAACGGCTGAGTAGAAAAATCACTGTTACACTGAAGATTTGCTTCTTAGGGATTGTTCTTTAAGAAACTTCACCAAGAACATTCAGAAAGTCTCAAGCATATTAGGAAACTGAACATTGTCCTGTTAATTCCATTTAATATCTAACCAATTGACCAGACTTCATCTCAGGATGTTAAATAACTACTATGTGATTGTTTTAAATCTCCTGTCATATGTTTTGCATAAGTTTCATGTCATCTGTATATAAAGGAGAATGTGAATTGAAAAGTGTTCTCATAAAATTGGAACTAACCCATCTAAACATTTATTGTGTTGTGACTTTGTAAGAAAATAATAAAAACTAAAGGAAAAAAAAAAGTCTACATTTTATTTACAAAATATTTATGTTCTTTGATTTCTCCATGCACTGGAATATATAGAATCCACTGAAGTTGTCCTTGATAAAGACAATAGCCAGGCTCAGAGCAGTTAATGTGGCTTGCATCTCTCTTCTTCCATCTGAGGAACTCACAGGAAATAGAACAGGCAGGAATATGTTCTAGAAATTATCCTGCCAGTGTCATGCCATTCTTAAGTAGCCTCTTTCCTAGATGACCAGTAGAAACAGGCAAGGAACTGTTCTGCAATGCATGTATGAAATCTTATTTGCAGTTTGCTGGTTTTCAGTCCTTCGATCCTTCGGCTGTTTCATATCATGTATCTCTGTGGTCAGTTTTTAAACTTTAGTTAGACATTTTAAGTTCAGATAGATTTTTTTATTTTCCCCAACAGTTTTAGGGCCTCACCCCTGTGCTTAAGGACTTGGAAGACTGATGGCAAGTGTGGTTTTATTTGGAAGATGTGACTGTTTTTACTTGGTGCCACTAGAGCTTGCTATGATTTTGACTAGATTGGAAAGATCAAATTGTATACATTCAATAGAGACTTGATAGAACCTGATATGTCAAATCTTATACAATTTTTATTCTGGTGTCATATGTTCAGGTTCTGCATCGTGGCTCTGGAAGGTTATACTGTAGAATAAGTCAGAAGAACCAAGTATAGACAGATACGTGAGTTTGAGCACAAGGAAATGGGGGAATTCACTGTCTCAAAAGAACAAGGTTCATACCACAATCTAGAATAGAAACTAATTTCACAACCACCTCTCTTTCTGTTTCTCTTCTTCTCAACAGTATTAAAGAATACTCAATGATTAAATAATCCTTGTCTGTGTATAGAATACCAAAGTATGTTCTCAGTAGATCAGTTGGTGAAAATTAGTGTAGTAGATATAGAGTTTCCAATTTCATAGAATTGGAATGGACCTTAAAGATCATCTAGTTCCAACCTCCTTGCCATGGATTAGGTCACCTTCCACTAGACCTTGGATGAAATTGCTCAAAGCCTCATCCATTCAGGGATGGGGCATCCACAGCTTCTCTGAGCAATCTGTTCCAGTGCCTCATGATCCTCACAGTTAAGACTTTATTTCTAATACCTGATCAAAACCTATCCTCTGTCAGCTTCAAGCTATTCCCCCTTGTCCTGTCACTACACACTCTTGTAAAGAGCCCCTCTGCAGTTCTCTTGTAGGCAATATGATGGGTTTGCAATTTTTTCAGTTTGGTTAAGAATCTACCCTAAAATGTTGCTGTCACAAACTGCTAGGAAAAAGGTGTTGTTAGATCTTTGGTCCTGTCACCCAAGGTAGCAAAATGAGGAAGTTGTTTGTCTGTGGAGCTTTGATTTGTTTCTTATGTGCATATATTATGATTTAGTCCTTAATTACATGATCACATGCCATCTTTTTTCACTGTGGCACCCGCCACATTCTCTGCACAGAAAAGATTGAGTTCAGGTTGCAGACTGCTAATACAGTGACATGGCTTTTCCTTTTTGTCTCCTGTTCCTTACTTATTGCATGTGACTTGAATTCTTTGCTGGTAATGAAATGAATAATTAATTCCTGTCTTTTATTGGTGCTTATCACTATAGCATCTGTCTGCTTTCCAATGATTAATGAGTGTAACATAGCACCATTACAATGGCTGTTATTTAATTTAATTTTTTTGAGAGCCACCTAAAGGACATTGAGGTAAAACACCAGAAATGTTCATCATTTGGAATATGCCGTGGAAACTGTATATGATTCTGCAGAGTTTCTTGCACAAGGATAGTAAGGCATATGTAGAACTTCATTGCTGCATTAAAGGCTTTGCATATTCTGAACTGTGGTCTAAAGTCAGACTCTTACAAACCTGTTGTTAAATGGAAGTAGCTCTAGAATTTTGGTTTAGTTAGCATCTCATAGAGATCTTCTGTAACAGTAGTTGCAAAATCCAGTGTTGCAGAGTAACATTGTGGTTGCTGCAGTGACAAAATTATTCTTTCTACATGCCCCTTATTGTGTGTTTTTGCTACCTCTCCATGTTTGCAACAAATGAAGAGAATTACAGGCAGGCCTCCTTCTTAAGTCAGTATTCCTTTATTTGAAAAATACACCATTACTTTATTTGAAAATACATTCCTATATTTGAAAAGTACACCATTAGACCATACTACCATTATGTAGCATGAAAAGGTTGTTGTGCAGTGAAAGCCAAATTCAGGTGATCTGAGAGCTTCACCTTCAAATTTAAGTATTCTTTTAACATTCTTTGACCTTTATAATCACTTTTCAGAGACTGAGGATAGCTAACATGAGGTACCAGTATTTGTGGATTCCTTATTTTGATTTTCAAATGAGGTGAATTTTTTTCCTAAAGAACTGTGTTAATCTAATACAAATATGAAGAAAATAGTTTAAAATAATAATAAAAAAAATACTGTTCTGGTATGACACCTAGTTTTCTGACGAGGATTTCAAATGCAAAAGAGAGGAGTAGATATAATTTGCTATGACTACAGTAGTGCTTTTGACACAGTCCCCTGTTGCATTATTGAAGAAAAATTGGGGAGATATGAAGTGGATAGTGGGCTGCTGACTGAGGGATTTAAGTACTGGCCCAGCTGCCTTGGTCACCATAGTGGTCAGCAGTTCAGAGTCAAACTAGCAAATAGCCACAAGGGGCATTTCTGAAGGGTTCATACTGGGGCAGATGCAGTTTATGTCTTCACTAACAACATGGACATTGGTGATACAGTGGAAAGTAGCTTCAGCAAGTTTGTGGATGATTTAGAAGGCAACAGTTGATATACTAGAGAGAACGTCTGCCCTTTGGAGAGCATCAATAGACTGTAGGAATGGGATGGCAGAAACTTGATGAAATTCAGCAAAGCAAAATGCAGAGCCCTGAATGCAAGACAGAATTAGTTCCATGCAACCAGACAGGCTAGGGACTTAGAGGCTGGAACATGTCCTTGTAATCCACCAGGACCCTCAAGTCTTACCCTAAAAGATAACCATGAAGCTGCAGTTGTGCCCTTGTGGAGATAAAGGCTAACAGCAACTGGTTGCATTATCAAGACCACAGTCCAGATCAAGGCAAGTTATTCTTCCATTGTTCACTTCTGAATTTAAATCTGGAGTTGTGTGTCAGATTTTGGGCTTTTCAGTAAGAGAAGTACTGACAGCTGCGGTGTTCAGTTCAGAGGAGTACCACCAATAGGAGCATGTGATATATAACAAGAGACTGAGGAAGCTGGTTCTGTTCTGCTTGGAGAGAGGACTAGGATGGGGTCTAATTGTCTTTCAGTACCTGTATGAAGGTTACAGAGGGTGTGGAGCCAGATTTTTCTTCAAGATGTACAGCAGGAGGACAAGAGGCAATAGCCACAAGTTGCAGCAAAGAAAAGTTTGACTATAAGAAAAAGATTTTTCACAGTTAAAAGAGAGTAAGCAGTGAAATAGAGAGGGTTGTAGATTTCTGCCTTTGGAGATACTCAAAATTTGGGTGGACTTTTAGTCCTCTGCAATCTGATATGACTTTAAAGATAACGTTTTGGTCAGTGTTTCGACTAGAGACCTCCAGAGGTCCTCTCCAACGTAATTTTTTTAGTGATTATGAATTCTGTGACACAGGGAAGGTGAAATGGGTAAAGATGTTGAATGGTGCATCTAAACTAGGATTCCTATTGCTGCATGTTAATGCAGTTTGGAAAAAAAAACCAGTTTGTTTATCTAGTAGTGCAGCTACTCCGGTAGCTAAAACGGTGCCATCGTAAACAAGTTCTTAAATAAATGTGAGTTTGTTTAATCATCTTGAAATTGTAGCAATTACTCTGAAATATTACCAAGTTGGTTCTGCACCTATGTTCATATGGCCTTTGGAGAAACGGTCAAGTCAGGCGTTGTAAAAACTCAGTTGCTGCATTACCACTTTGTCTACAAGAAAGCTTTGGAACCCTCCCAGGTGTATTTTTAACTCTGTTTGGCAATGTTTAATGCAAATAATGTTCCTTTATGAATGATATATATTCATATATCAAACAGTATTTAATTGATATATTTTTGGGGCTGTTTTGCTATTCCATTTCCATAGAAACCTTACCAGGTATATGTATATGCTTAACTAGTTTTGATTTATCTAATTGGGAAATGTGATCTACTATATTCTCTCTAATTGCAGCCAGAAAGCTCCCAAGGGCTTTTTTCCTACTGTCCAGCTCCCTTGACAGTAGTACAGATTCAAGCAAGAGAAAGCATTAAGGTGCTGAAAAACAGAAAAACACTGAGCTAAGTTATCTTTAAAATCTGACTCCAGTTCTATCTTCAAAGCTAAATGCTAATACTAATCTGCTTTGATATGGGAGAGGTTCTGCTGGAAGAAGTCCCAGCATCTCTGAGCCAGTGTTCAATATGAAGAATTGTATACAAAGAAGAGGTGAAGTGTAAGCTTGGAAGGTTGTTATCTCTGCTGCCAGCAACAGGTGTTGGGGTGGAGAGATTAAATCATCCTCTGGTGTATTTTTGAGACAATTTCACTTCCAAGTGTGTAGCTTCCCTAAGGAATTTAGCAGTTACTCAAGTATAATTGCAGTTTCAGTGGAAGAAAAGAAGAGGGAGATAGACTGGAACACAGTAGGAATAACTGGAATGATTGCTGTAGATATTTATGGAAGGTCTGTTTGGAAATTATTCTTGTGTTTAGCTTGCCTCAGTGAATTTTTTACAAGAAGAGGTAATTAGCCTTGTGGAATGGAAAAAGTAGTTAATTTTTAACAGTGAACCACATCCTAGCTGACCTCTTTCAAATTCTACCCTAATTTGTTCCATGTTAAAGAGCTCAGTCAGTATTGTTCAGGCAGAATAACCTGGACCACTAAACAAGGGTTTTCTGACTGATTTGTTTAAATTAAATATTTGGGGCTTGTCTGTGTCAGCTGGAAAGAGAAATGGATGTAGACTTCTGGCCAACACATCTTTGCAAATACCTTTTGTTGCACCAATCAGCACATCACAAATTACTTTTCAGTTCAATCCAGTTAAGGGTGAGAAAGGGGTTGTGGAAGGCACTACAAGTACAAATAAGGGGATTCTTTTAGCATAGAAGATTGGGTTTTTTTATAATTTCTTAAGCAGTAACCTCATTTTTCTTTTTTTTTTCAGCATTAAAGCTGGACGTCTCCTTTCACACATTCCGTATCAGCTTTATACCAAGCAGTCAAGTGTTCAGAAAGGTCTCAACTTCAACAGCATACGCAAACCTGAAGATGCGGTGCCAGGTCCAAGCAATATAGCTAAAGATCTCAACAGGGTGTAAGTGTTTCTGATTTTGTAGTGCAGATGCTCATCATTCACCCATAATGAGTTTGCATTTGTAAATAGCATTTTTAAAGCTCATTTCAGCTTTGTAAGAGACAAGCTCTGAGGTGCTGAAATTTAAAAGTAAGGTATAGCTGTATAAATAGTTGAGGAAAGAACTCAGTTATCTTGATTCCAAGCCTTGTCTCTAGTCTTTGGACCACAGTTTGTTTGGTAATATGACCTAGGAGTCCTAGGATGTAATGTATCTGTATGGAAGCAACAGGCATGCATTAAAGGATCCTGATAGGTGACACTGAAAAGTGAGTCTTTATTGCAAAAATAAAAAGCTGGTGACTACTTTTGCTGAAGGTGCCTAGGAATGAATATAAATGCATACTAGTTGTTAATCTCTTTCTTTAGCCTGTTAAAAAAAAAAAAAAGGAAGTCACAGCATACATTATGTATGCTAACTCCAAGGTTTAAGTCATGCTTGAGAGAAAAGATGGATTGAAAAATGAAATTACAATATAAAAAAGTATCCTAAGAGACCTAAGACCTTGAGAGGAGATTTGAAGAGAAAGGACCAGTGAAACTTTTCAACTGGCAGAGGAATTGGAATTTGGAAAGAAACATTCGACTTGAACTCTTCTATAATTTTTTTTTAATAAGAAGGTTCATGCATCTTTTTCAGAAATACACATTTGTTTTTATAGGCAAGAATAATAACATTCTAGAATTTTTTAGGTTGCAAAGGTACCTGGATGTCATCTGGTTCAACACTACTACTGAAGCAGGGCCAAGGATACTGTGCAAGATACTATACTTTCTGATTTTTACTGGTGACCTGAGTTCTTCCACAGTCTGCTGATTTTTTTACAATCCAGTCGTGCATAATGCTGAGGAAACTTCACCACATGAGTGGGATTTGTCTACAATTAGGAAAATAAAAACAGTCTCACAAAATTAATATCTTAAGCAGTATTTCATACCCATATTTTAAACAATGAGTGGTACAACCACCATCACCTCTTACTATTGCGTTGTTAATGATTTTTTAAATGAGAAGAATATTCAGACTTCCCAAAATGTCAATGTAGTCTGAAAAACATGACTTTAAAAGCCTGCCTATACACTGTGTGCCACTTAATGTACCATTTTCAACCACACAACTCTTCAAAAATACTATGTTTACTGCAATTTATATTTGGATAATCTTAACCAAATTGTTTTAATGAATTTCTGGTTTCAGTAGCGTACTGAATAGCTAATTTTTTCCCACCTTTTTTTGTGTACTTAAATTGCTAGCTTTGGAAGCTGGGAGTGATGGTTGGGTTGGATGGGTTTTTTCCAGCAGATCAAGAGTGTATAGAACTCTTGAAGACTTTGGTTTTCATTTCCAGAGTTAATTTTTTGAATGGAAGCTTTGTGCTAGTGTGCTTGTGACAGAATACTTTGGTTTATATGTTTAAAAGCTGAAAATTAGTTTGCTTGTGGTTTTTATCAAAGCTAAGTGATTTCTAGAGCTTGAACAGATTTTTTTCATTACGAAAAAATAAAATGGATCTAACATTAATCTAAAATAATTTCCTAAAAAATAGTTCTCTGTGTATACTTTCTCATTTCTTTTTGTTTGTTTATAACTAGTTAAGGAAAATCACATCTCTTGATAAAAGGACAGCTCCTGATGATGATTTGCGTATTCCTGCAACATTTATGCTGTGCATGGCAGTACAGTTCTGTTAACAAACAAATAATTACTGTAATTCAATGGGAGACAGCCTGCCAGATTAAAGGCCTAGGAAATAGCTTTTCTAATGTGAGTGTGGTCACTCCCATGTATACTCCTAGTTAATATTACACGAAATCTGTAAAATATTTGGTAGGGCATTATACTTTCTGCTATTGAGAGGATGTGGCTCAGAATTTGAGATAATTGTCTTGGGAATGTAACTGAAGTATAAATTGAGAACAGTTAAGAAGAAAAAGCTTGAAATTACATGTAAAATGTGCCCTTATTTATAAAAGATATGGTATTTAATTATTATATCTGTTTCAGAAATCATATTAAAAAGTATGAAATGGAAAATGAAATCACACCCAATGGAATAAACAGCTGGAATGAGGAAGAGGAAGAAGAAAGTGACGATTTTGGATTTACAGAGCTGGAGGAGATTCTTCCCATACGGAAACAAAATGGGATTCAATCTCATAAAGACAGCACTGCCCTTTTTAATGGACACACACACACTTCTACCAGTGCCTTAAAGACACAGGATTGCTTGGTGCCCTCCGGCAACGGTGTTGCAGGCAGGTTGTCTCCAGGCCCTGTGCAGGAGGAGGGGAAGACTGACAAAGGCATGGTTGACTTTAGAGACTGCACAATGCAGCAGTTGCAGCAAAGCAACAAAAATACAGACTTTTTGTGGAGTCCACACAGGACTATGAGTAACTCATCCTCATCTTCATTTTTGCACAGTAATGCTAAAATAAATGGTGCTCACCACTCAACTGTTCAGGGGCCTTCAAGCACAAAAAGCACTTCTGGACCTGCTCCTAGCAAGGCAGCTTCCTTACCTGTGTCCAAACCTTCAGACTGTAGTTTTATTTCTGACTTTTATTCGCGTTCAAGACTGCATCATATATCAACATGGAAGTGTGAATTAACAGAGTTTGTCAACAGCCTGCAGAGAAAAAACAGCGATGTCTTTCCAGGAAGGGAAAAAATTAAAAAATGGAGAACAGGCAGGTCTGCACTTAAAACTGACACAGGTAGATACTTGTTTAAGAAGGTTTATGTTAAGAAGATGCCTTATGTCTTCATACATTAAATGTCCAAATAAGACTACAAAGTTTAGTATTGAGTATTCATATTATAGTCAGACTGTCTGGAAAAACTTGATGACTTTGGTGCAGTGAACACTAATGGATGCGAGTGCTTTTGGCTTTGTTGGGTTTTTTTAACTTAAAATGTTTCTTAATGTGATACTCTGGTCTATATTCAATTCTTCATTGTAGAAATAGTATTTCTGGCTTTACCAAGATACATGGATTGATAAGGGAGAAAAATACTATGTATATCTGAATACACAAATCTGTAGTTGCTGTGTGAAAACCTGCAGGGGGAAAAAAGAGAAGAAAAATCCTTACTGTTCAGCATGAGCATTTAAAAGATGAGTAATATTTGGACGTGAGTTAAAATCTAAATTTTTTTTGTTAGTTAGAGTTTTATATAGCTCTGCGTCTGTTAAAGTGGGTAGTAGTGTCATAAAGAGACTTTGGAACCTGGCTTGAAGAGAAATATTTAATGTCATTGCATCAAGGGCCAAAGTGAAAAGATATAGAATTCATTAGAGTCAAAGTGTTACAGATAAAATATTTTGCATCTTTAGAATCTCTTGTTTACAGTCTTATTAAATTAAAAGGTTAGCTCTGTACAATTAAAGAGATTCTGACTCCTGTGCTGTAAAATTATTCACTTGTAATTATATGAAAATATGCTTGACAAATTGCCACATCAAAAAAATTGTTAGATAATAAATTTACTGATTTTGTGTTTGTGTTAGGACACCCCAGTTATCAAACATGTTAGCTTATGAACTACTTAATGTGTACTTTTTAAATCAAAATGTGGTATAAGCTAATATATTTTTATTTTCTCTTTGATTTGGCCTAGAGTATTCAAATAGTTAATGCCTGTGATTCAGTTGACAAGTAGCAGCTCCTTAACCTGATTGCTTGATTTGTAAATATGCCCATTATAAGGCAGTCCTTATTTTTCAAATAATGAGTTCAAAATGTAATTTATTAAAACCAAGAGGATATTTTTCTGATTATTCAGTAATTAACTCAGATGTTAAGTGGAACAGTTCACTTGATGTATTGAAGTATTTTTTCACTGTTACACTTTATGCATTGTTCAAGTCAAATTTTTTTTGTTAGATATTGCCACCTTTGGTAGGTCAGCAATATAGACATGCAGAATTGAACTTGCAGGAGGCATTTCTAGTGTTTTAGGCATGTACGATTTTCAGTGAGGAGTTACCTTGCTCATCTTTGCTGAATGTTTGCATGTGTCTAAGTACAGCAGTGACAAAATCCAGTTGCATGGGACTTTCAAAACTAATTGTGGTGTATTTCATGAAGAATAATGGTAGCTCGTAGTGCAGCTAAACTTACATTTTTATCTTTTGAAGCAGTCTTCTGATTGATGAACAAAAAGGAGTAAAATTCTCTTCTGATTCAGTGTTAACATGGCACAAGTAAGATTCAGTGCCAACAGCATGCATTAATCTCCTTGGATTTGGGGAACCTTGTTAGGGTAAAAGATGTTAATTATAAGAAAATAAAAACCAGACACTCTTAAGTTAATTCATTGTTTAGGCTGTTTGTCTACTGCTTATGTTTATCTTTCTCGGAGTAAATACCTTCTTGGTGAGAGGAAACAAAAATATTTATGATTTAGAGGTGATAAAAACTTGATAATAGACCTTGATGACTACTGAGTAGTACCAAAGTGTATAAATTAGGGTTCAAGTTTTCTATTGGTGTATCTTCATACTAGGTAATGTGTCTGTTGCGAGCTCAGCCAAGCCACAGAGCTGTATAATGCACGTGGATATGGATTGCTTCTTTGTGTCTGTGGCTATCCGAAATAGACCAGATCTCAAAGGTCAGTATTTTAAGTATTACAGTTTACTTAGTTAAGCCTTTAGAAAACCAAACTTGCAGAATTATAAAATTAATTTGACATATTAATCTTTTTTCTTGCATCTTCAGTAGTTAGGCTATGCAACTTTCATATTCCTGTTTATTTTCTCACAATCCAAAAGCAAGTGGAAGAGAGAACTGGAATTCTCCTTGCTATCTCCTTGCAGTATCTAAAGTAAGAAGAGAGAAGTTAAATCTGTAGTAACTATTCTCTGTGACACTGTACATTAACTTACTCAGATTTTAATCTACCATATTAGAAATTGGAAATCAAATTTCAGTTGTACTAAATGTGGGGTATGGGCACTGTCTATTAAAAGAAAAAGAAATAAATTAAAGAAAATGGGATAGCCTAATATTTCTTCCTGAAGTATTTTAAGAAGCTTTGTTTAACTAGAAAAGTGGAAAGGTCAAGGTTGAGAATTAATTGTCTCTACCTGATGCATATTTTTCAAGAGAAGTTTGCTTCTCCTCTCCTTTCCTCTCTAAGCTATTACACATGAGATGAGACCTGGAGAATTCAGGAACAGTTCAGTTGGCATTTAGAAATCTGAGTTGTGTAATCATCCTTAAGACATAGGAGAGTTAGTGGAGCACCTTATCAAACTTTGGTGGGTTTGTTTTCCACCATTCCGAAGTGGACATCCTAGTTCTGTGCAAACACTGAACTTCAGGGGTGCACAAGTTTGAAGACTTGTTGCAGTGGTGACCATCTCACACTCTGAGCGATCGCAGACCTTGGGAAAAGAGTAAGATGCATATATGGTTCCATTGCTCTCTTCTGTCCAAAGGCAGGAGCAGCTGTATCAAAGATTCTTCTGCTATGTTTGGTTCTTTAAAACTTGATTTCCTGCCAAGTTTCAAATTCCATTACTGGAACATAAAGAATGTAGGACTTTTCTGCAGATGCTTTTTCTGTTCCATGGAAGTTTGCCAGACTTTTCAGTGCATAAATTAGCTTGCTTTGGAAACACCATGGAGGTGTTGATATTGCAGAAAAGTCAAAAGTTTACTAAAAATTTTGATTTGCACAGTTAAACTAAGTGGAACTAAGTGTTTTGGCATGTGTATATTTTTTCTTATTTACTTAAGCTAATAAACATGTTGAAGTATTTAAAATCAGTCCAGTGTTTGCTCTATCTTAAACTAATGAATCATTAGGTCATTGGTAAAATTTCACAGCTTCCATTTATATTTGTTATTAAAGACAAACTGGTATTAGCTGTATTTTCACTTGTGAAAAACTTTTCTTCTTTACATGTGACTGCACTTAAGACAGATTCATTGTCACAATTCCAGGGCTGTTTCGTAGCTGTTCCTTCTTTAGTGCCTTGAGAGCATCTAAGCTTGAAAGAAATTATAAAAAGTAAATTAAAAATCCTTATGATCTTATCCTAATTGTGCTGTTATTAAAATGTAAGCTATTATAGGTATTAACCTGTAAGTATATGCATTTTTTCTCCACAGGAAAGCCAGTAGCTGTTACTAGTAACAGAGGTACAGGAAAGGCACTGCTGCGCCCTGGTGCAAACCCCCAGCTTGAACAGCAATATTACCAGAAAAAGCTATTGAATGGCAAAGCAGGTACAGATAAATCTGTCTGTATGTATGTTTTTAACTGTTGTTGTGGAAGACTTTTTCTTTAAAATTATTCAGAAAGTGTACCATGGATGAATTTATTTCTTTCATGTGGGAGATTTCAGAAAAGAAATACCTTTGGACAACACGGTGCTCGGTGGCCTCAGTAATAGCAGGACACTGTGCTTCTTGTTAGTTAGCTTTGCTCAGTATGGGTAAATTATTTTAGAGTAATTTTAGGTTTTACTCACTTTCTTGAGGTTGAGTGTAAGATAGAATGTTAGTAGTTATTTAAAATGAAAAATAAATACAGGTTGTCCAGGATGACTTTTTTCTCAGAAAGTCAAATATAGAGAAGAAGGTGAAAAATAAATTTTAAAATTCTACTACAGAGGTTTTTTTCTGTAAAAGTAGTAACAACAGCACATGGCCAGTGAGAAACTGATTATTTGTAGTTGGCTTTTGAGTTGCATATGTAGAATATCTGTGTACAGTGAGTTAATTTGTGTGGTCCATAGAGCATTTTAGGTCTCTGGAAAGTCTGTGCAATTTTCATGAATTCTGTTTGTTCAGTATTTTGTTTTTGAAAACCAGGTTGTCTGTCGTAGTTTGAGAATTCCATACTTGCCTACAATAATTTAGAAATGTGTTACTTTCTGTGTCCTCAAATAGTAGTGTACTAATATAAACCAAAGTTTTATTAATAGGTTTTATTATACTGCCTGAAATTTATTTAGTATGAGAAAGTATATTGCTGAATATTGGCAACTTAAGTGGCCAGTAACAGTCTTATTTAATCATCTAGAAGTGTAGTTCTTGCCACAAAGTTAGTAAAAAATGCATATACAAGGGGTAGCTGCTATTTAAGTTTGATTTAGACTTGGAAGTTGAGTTTCTCCTTTGCCCTTTTGTATATGCAGCTTTTACCAACTTTGTGGTACTAAGTACTGTTGTTATAAAGTTTACACCTCAGTGTTTTATTTTGATGGGACAAGATGGGGCAAAAGCCCAGGTTGTTCTTCCATGGTTGTTTATGAAACATTAGTACTTTGGAAATTGGCAGGTTGTTGGGGGTTTTTGAAGACATTTATTAGAACCAAGGTATTACTGGAATTGATGCTATTTCATTTGTCTTTTTTGCTGCAGTTTAAGAACATTTCAAAACTGAGGTAGAATATATGTTTGTGGAACCCACAAGCTTTTAAGGACTTTTCTGTATGCTCCAGACAGAGATAGCTGTGGTCTTTGTGGAGTTGGATTTGCTGTAGTAGAGCTTGGGTGTGAAGTATTTATTGGTAGTTCAGTTTTTGCAGTGACTTGTTAACTTTTATTAGGGCCTTGAACTGGATAAGGATGTGACTATACAACTGATTGGTTTGGAGAGTTAGATGGTTGAATTACAGTTTAGCTGATACCTAGTATGTTCTTTTGATTCACAAATTCAGTAGTATCTCTTCTGCTGTATTTATTGCTTAACTGTACAGCAGCTTTCAACCTCATTGTATAGCAAGCTCAGTTTCTTACTGTGGCAGTTTTTTCTGGATCTCACACATTCATTTCTTTAACTTCAGCATCCAGTCTCAACTGACTTGCATGCAGGCAGGCAGCTAGCTCTTTCTTTCTTGACACTTGGGCTGATTGTGCAGCCTGTTGTTTTTGTGAAAGGATTTTTTCCAAACACTCTTTTTATAGTCTCTGTTTCATTAGCTGCAGTTCATAATATTTTTGAGTCTCTGTTTATTTTATCTCCATGTGCAGTCGTTTTGCCGATTAAAAAAAACCCAAACCTGTTGTTTCTGCTTGCATTTTCTCATGATTTGTCTTCCTTTTGGGGTAAAGAAATTATAGTTAGTTATGGTCTTAGATGTAAAGGTGGAATTGCTGATTAGGCTTCTCAGGCATCACAGTATCTTAGAAAGTGACACACTTCACAGCATGTGTATTGACTGTGCTGTGCCAGAGGGAAATACAGTGCAGTAGGCACAAGTATTACATGCAAGAATACTTTTACCAAAATGTCAAAAGTACAGAATAGTGAATTAGGCTGTTAAAACAGACACAATGGGGACATGTTATATAAATGAAATAGAAAGGTAGTTGGAAGGAGCTTAGAGCATGAGCATATTTTTACATCCATGCTTCAACATGGAACCCACTTCAATTTTTGGTGTTTCATACTTTCCAGGCTGTTCTCTGATATTGCCTTCTCCAGATCTTGCTTATTTGAAAAAAGGTTCCAAATTACAAACCAACCAAAACCACGGAAACAGAGCACCTCACCCCCTCAAAAAAAACCCCAACAAAAATACAACTGAAAAAAAAGTCGAAACACAAAACCTCAAACCCTTGTGAATCACTTTTGACCAAGTACTGAAGTCTGCTGCTTCATTTACTTCTTTTTTTTTTTTTTTTTAAATTACTTCTTTAGTGATACTGGCTCCTGACTTTGATCTGCATTGCTAGACGAATATCTAGTGTCAACAGAATCTTCAGTCTTTTATGAAATACTTTCTTTTTCTTGTATTAATTCATCTAAAAATGCATAACTTCTAAATTTAAAAACTTGATACCATTCTCACCCTAAATCCCCAAATTTGAGATAGGCTTTCTAGATAGTAGAAATTACTTCTCTACATACATGCCATCTTTAACATTCATGTCCTAAAGATAAAAGATTAACGTATGTTAATCAGGATTCATAGTTTGGGGTCTCTTCCATGGCCAGGATGCCCAAGATGTGAATGTTTTCTAGACTTCCTTTCCCTCAACCCTAGAATCTCCCTTTTCATTCTAAAGAGCAGCAGATTTTAACCATCATATTAGTCACAGATTTATTCTCAGCGATTTCTTTTTCACAGACTTGGGTCCTGGCCTCTGATTTCTCCATCCGTTGCTCCACATTCACCATGTGCCTGTCTAGTTTCCCAGCTTTTGATGAGAGGTTCTCTACCTTGCCTTCCATTGAGGACAATGTGTTCTGCATTGCCCTGAATTTCACATGAAGTGACTCCATCAGCTCATGGGGGGATCTGCTCTGCTGCGATGTGGAAAAAGTCGACGAATCCAGTGAAGATAGACAAGATGACAGCATCATCTCAGGCCAGGGCACAGGAAGGCATGGACTAAAGAAGTTGTTCTTGTCATTCTTATCTTTATTTGGGGCATAATTTTGCTCTAATTTTCAATTGCAGACATCTTAGGTAACTTATTGAGCTCCTCATAAACTAAAATATTTAAGAAATTAAAAAGTGCACAAATTAAGCAGAAATTCTGAGTAAAAGCAGTTTTCCACATGAGTTAGGCTCTACCCCTGGTATCTCCACTCACTCATTACACCACTTTCTCTGGTTTGATAGCTACTCATATGTGCACATAGCACCAGGTTTCCTTTCAGTCAGATTGTCGGTGTGTAAGTTGTTAGTACTGTGGAATATAATTAGGCATTGTGGCACTCTGTATATTAATTGTGGCACTATAATGAACTCCCATTTATTTTATTACAAAGGTGTATGGTATTAAGTAGACTACAGTAATGAAAAAGAACTGCGTAGTGAATTTCATTTTAAATAAATAGAAGGATTTTATCTATATGATACCTTGTTGTTTGATTCTGATGGGAGTTTGGGCAGGCATAGTAGTTTTTGTGGCTAGTGATTTTTTTCAAGCTGATTCATATTTAGAGTATAGCACGTATTTCAAGGTTTACATACTGTGAAAACCCAAATAGAACTAGAAATTTTTTGCTTGTTTCCATTATTCAATGTCATGGAATTCTGTCTAGTACCTAGTACCCAGTGTGCCTGGAGGATCCTTTAAAATTTGTGTAAGAATATGTAGTAAAATTCTATAGAATTAGCGAAGGTCTGTCTCATTTTAAGTGTGAGGTTGCAGTACTTATAATTGTGTCATTTTGATCCAAGATAAGTTTGTGGTGATAGTTGAAAGAAATTGACATATCCTAGTAAGAGAATTATTAGTAAATAAAAGCAGAAGTTATTTCAGTTACTATCCCCATAAGAGTGTTAAGGAAAATAGAAGTTTCTAGCTAGTGTTTTTTTTTCAACTAATTGGCATTCTGGTTTTCACTTCTTAAAAATCACTTTGTGGTATCTAGACTATTAGAAAAATAGTTTTAAGTATGATATGAAGTGGATTTATAGTCTGTATGAAATTTCAGTGTTCTGATATCAGGGGTGCATTTTGTAAAAAGGAATATAGCTAAGTGTCTTCTTGTTTAGTCGAGCAGTTGTTAAATAATTTTTAGTGTCTTGTATTTGTTGGCAGGATGTGGTTCTAACAGTTAGCCGTATGTGTTTGATCATTTTTATGGTCAGTAAAGCTAAGATCATTCTTGTTTTACAGTATGGTATATGTAGTCACCAATGAGCTGCTCTCTAGTAATTTTTCTATTAGTATTGTTCTCAGTAGTATGTACAGTCCTATCCAGGGAGACATTACTGGGGAAGGGGTCTGGGTTTTTTTCTGGACCATAGTATGAATCAATATTATTAAGAACATCTTCGTCAAAAGAGATAACAGTATAGAAATTGTATAAAATAAAATCCATAATTTAAATTTTATTTACATTCATTCTGTTGAACTCTTAGGAAGAATAACATAGACAAATTTTATTTTTTAAGCAGAAATTAGAATACCTGATCAGTTGGACTCATCAGTCTGGGAGAATACGGATTCTACACATGTGAACGGAGCTGACTTCGATCTCACTGTTCTGTCCATGGCTGAAATAGCTTCTTGTAGTTATGAAGCCAGGTAGGTAAAAGTTACCCAGTAGTTTTCTTGAAAGTCCCATACAGATAGGCATAAGATGTCCAAAAATAGTGGTTATTAGTGTCTTTAAATTTATCTAGAGAAGAAGTTTCTGTTCAAAAGTTGTAATTATATAGGTCGTTAGAATTTAACAGAAACTCTTCCCTGTGGATGTTGCTGCTTGGTAGATGCTGCTCAGTAGCTCTCAACCCAACCTACGTATAACTTGAAATAAAGCCTCTGAAGAAAAACCTTGTGCCTTTCACTGTGATACTCTTGAATTCATGTTATCATCATGTCTTTGTACCAAAGTTTGTAGAATTAATGACATATTCTGAAGGTTTTATTTCAAACCGAAAGTGTAACTATTAAAACCATTTTTTGCAGAGACTTTGCTGACCATCTCCAATGACCTAACTTAAAAGGTTTAGAATATGAAACAACTTTTATAAATATAAGCACAGTGTTCGAAGTGCAGGGGGTTTTCCCTGATGGAAATAATACTCCAGAAATTATTTCTTCGTTGTAAGTTTTCTTAGGCTTGGTAGGATAGACAGGCTTCTATATGTATCTCAGAAAGACTTTATTTATTAGCAGGAGCCTAATTATGTAAGCTTGCACCTTGGAATATAACATCTCACTACCTTAGTCACTGTAGTATACGTGTGGTTTTAATTTGCAACAGAAGATAGCAAGTATGCTTTCTGGAATCTTTGTCTTTGGAATATTCCTAAAGGGAGATTTCTCATGCTCCATGGCTTAATAATAATACACAGCTAATTCAAATACTCTAATTGCAGTTATTTTTTTAACCTATTAAATTTCTACCCGTTGACTGAATTCTTATTCCCATTTTTGTGGGAAAAGACAAATAATTAAATTGGAAGTACTCCTAATTAATTTGTGGGAAAATTTGCACTGTGTTTACTTGGGGTTTATTTTATTATTTAATTTTAGACAAGTTGGCATAAAGAATGGAATGTTTTTTGGCCAAGCAAAAAAATTGTGTCCAAATCTTCAAGCAGTTTCATATGATTTTGATGCATACAAAGAAGTTGCACGGACAGTATATGAAATACTAGCAAGGTAATGTGCTGTTTGTTTCATGATCTTCATGGTAAGGTTATCAAGCATATTTTGTTTGCCACTACTGAATGCTGTTATTCATTTTGTATTTTCACCTCCAACTCTTCAGCTTCAGTGAAGCTATTCCTGTTTGAGGTCTTCCTTTTTAGTATTTTTATTACTTTGAGCACCATGCTTCTGAGCATTCTTTTATCCTGAAGCCAAATGCTGTAAACAATCAACATCTGACTTCCAAATCAGTCGCTGTTAAGTTTTTTACTGATTTACCTAGTGAGAAGCAGATCCCTACTTAGAAGAGAGATCCTTCCAAGAGATGTTTTTTGAGTAATTTAAGAATGGGTTGTTAGAGTAACGTCTATTAGAAACTACTTTCTGGTTTAAAATGCACTTGAAATAAAACTGGAAATTTGTTATTGTCAATGAAAAACAAGTATTCAACTCCCTCTTCAGCTGTTCCTTTAAAATCAAGATGCATGTTGAAATTAGTCTTACATTAGTAATATTACTGTAATTTGCTGGTTTAGCATTTTTAATATCTAAGTGATGTGTGATACAAAATAGGCAGGGGAATGCCACCACAAAAGGAAGACTTTATTTGCTACATATTTGTTTTAACAGATGGTGAGCTGTTGCTGGTGTTTCACCTCCTTTACTTTGTGTTGATAGCTATACTCATAACATCGAAGCAGTCAGCTGTGATGAAGCACTAGTAGATATCACTGAAATCCTTACAGAGACCAGACTGACTCCTGATGAATTTGCAAACGCTATCCGCACTGAAATCAAAGACCAAACTAAATGCACAGCTTCTGTTGGGATGGGTAAGTAGCTTCATTTCTGTTTACAAGCAGTGACTGCTTTTGTTAATGTATCAAAGCTGTGTAAGTTTGCTAAAACTCCTGAGTGTTACCATTTACATTAAATTAGTGGGAATAAAAATGCAAGAAAATTTTCATAACTGGAAAGTTGTAAGCAAAAATGTATAAAATTTCCATATCAGAGATCGCAGGATATTCTGAATTGGAAGGGACCAGCAAGGATCATCAAGTCCAACTCCAATGGGCGAAGTCAATGGGCCATCCAGCTATCACTCCTCCTTTATCTGAACACTATGCTAAAATTCCACTCTTGCATTCATTTTTATGAAATGCTTCCAGTAAAATGGTTCCAGTAAATAGAAAAAGGAGCACAGATTGTGTTCCTTAATGGAGATAGCAGTAAGAGTTTAAGGGTGACATGATTTTGCATAGTTCTTAGAAGGTATTGAGGGCAAAGATTTTTGTGATTTGTAGTAGGTATTGTATATTAAATCACACATCTGAAAATACTTCCTTGATTTGTTTCTTCTTGACTGGTTCCTTTCTCCTTTCTTTTTGTTCTTAATTAATACTAGAGTTGAGTATCTACATACCTTGTACTGAGTGTATATAAGTGTGTGGAATCCATTTGTGAGACAAGCTGAAATTCATGACTCCAAGGAGAATTCTTCCCTTATTAACTTTGCAATTGCAGTTAGCACTACAGTTTCAGTGCTGTTATAGCAAATAAGTGCTGGCTGGTAATTTGAAGGTAGACATTGCAAATATAGATGAATAGATTTCATTAAATTCTTGGTAAAAGTTAAAGAATTTTACTGTACTTTTTGCATTTTTTCCTTGAGTTAAACTGTGGCATTCTACTTGAGGATCAACAGAAGTTACCACAGGCATGCTTTAATTTGTTGTTTTTACAGGTTCCAATATTCTGCTGGCCAGAATGGCAACTCGTAAAGCAAAACCAGATGGACAGTATCACTTAAAACCTGAAGAAGTGGATGATTTTATCAGAGGGCAACTTGTTACCAGTCTTCCAGGTATTCCTATGTTTTAGAGGGCATTTTGCCTTCTGATACTAAACCAGTTTCAGCTACAAATTTGCTTTCTAGATCAAACAGGATTAGCTGCTATTCCATGTTTATGATCCAAAATATGATAGAGATTAAAGACATATGGCATCCACCTGTATGAAAACAGGTTTTTATTGTTCCAGGAGAATACTTTAAAGGTTTGTAACATAAAGCATTTCCTGGCATGTAACTCTATTCTTACTTAGTACACATATATAGTTTACCGTGACACAGGCATGGTGCAAGAAGTGCTGAGTAAGCACTCATTTATGCTTTCAGTGATCAGCTGACCTCAGCCTGCATGTATACACGTATATTTAGTGTTAGATATGAAAAAATAGTATCTTTATCTGTTGAAGATAAAAAAGGAGGGAGGAACAGTAAAAAACAGGCAGCCATAGACACTGGTAGAAATAGCATCCATAGACAGGTGCAGGTTTGCCAGAAATTCTCGTTATGTAACCCTTAAGTGGCCAAACGCTATTTACAGCACAGTTGTGCTGTAATTTCTCTTTGGCATAACTTACAGGAGATATTTTTCCTCCAGAATATTACTCATATAGTACTGTGCTTTGACTTCAACATTTTAAAGTTTTCAGTCTTCACTTGCATGTTCCTAGTAAAAGCATTTTACTGTTTATGTTAATAATACCCCCTCAACAGAGAAACAAATTATCAAGAATAGAATCTGATTACCTAAGATTTCCAATTTTTGCTGACTTTGGTAGTGTGAACTCATAGGATTAGTATTTTCTGGAAATAACAGGCCACCTCTCCAAAACCCAGAAATACACTTCAGTTTATCACACTTACATATGTGCCGTTGCCATGGATACCTACAATTTCCAGTGCTTGGTAATTCAAAGCACAAGTGATACAGGTATGCTATCACTTCTACCTGAAATATTATTTTTCTACCTAGGAAGCAGTGCAACAATGGTCAAAATATTTGTTGGTTTTCATTTAGATTAGATCACTTGTACATGAGGGGAAAACCTATTACTTGTTGGACTCTCGTTTTGGACTGAGTTGTTGGGGGATTCAGAATTATATAATCTGTAACAGGCAGACAATTTCCAAGCAGGATTCATTCATATTTTACCCAAAAATAAACAAACATGTTGTAGTGTGACATCTTAAATTAAATATGTGAAACAGATTAAAGATACACTGGTGATGACAGCAAAAGTTTCCGTTCAAACCATGTTTTATGGAGCAGAATTTATTTTATGTATATTTATTTGTTAATTTGATATGACTTAATATAGGTTTAAAAATAAAAATTTTATGTAATCAGAACCTAACTGGCTTTGAATTGTATAAGATTAACAGAACTAATTGCTTTGTTGTTAGGAGTTGGCAGGACAATGGAATCTAAGCTGGCTTCTTTGGGAATTAAAACCTGTGGAGATCTGCAGTGTGCTTCAATGTCAAAACTACAAAAAGAATTTGGTCCAAAAACAGGACAAATGCTCTACAGATTTTGTCGTGGTTTGGATGACCGACCTGTTCGTACAGAAAAAGAAAGAAAATCTGTTTCAGCAGAAATCAACTATGGAATAAGGTTTACACAGGTAAATTAAACTTGCCTCTTTTTTGCAGTGACTTCTTTCAGCTGTAGAAGAATCTTCTCATATTCTGATTATTTTCACTTACACTTTGATCTGTTAGAGCACCATCTTAGCCACGAAATAGAAATGAGGAAAATGAAGAAGTAGGAGACCAAACGATAAAATGGGAGGAGAGACTGCAAAAGTATTGGACTGAAAAGAAGCTTGCACAAAATTAGCTGGCTATTCTACATTCGTTATACAAGTCTGGTACAGAAAAAGAGAACTGCAGTAGGTTTGTCAGCACCTAGCATTCTCTTTCATTTAAATGCTGATTATTCGAAGATGCCAGTGCCTGAAACTATCACGAGCTGCTCCCGTACAACATTTTTATTAGATTTTTTACAAATATTTTTTGTGTGGGGGGGAGTGTTATTAACAAAATTGTATTTAAAAAATAACTCAGCACTTTTTTGAGATCTTGAGTATTTATAGAAATGATAGGGAAAAAAAGGAGTTTGAAGAGACTTGACAGTGTTGTGTACTCCAGACTTTTGCTCAAAGCAGGGAAGCTAATAAATCAGACCAGTTGCTCAGCACTTTATCCAGTCTGGTATCAGAAATCTTCAAGAACGAGGACTGCAAACTTCCCTGAGTAACATGTTCCACTGCTTGACTTTCCTCATGGTGAAAAAGATTTTAAATCCTATGCTCTTCATATTCTAGGTTTGTGCTTAGACTTGCAATTCTGTGTTGGGGTTTCTAAATACACTTTTAAAAGACTTCTTTCAACATTAGGACAGGAATCTATCATTTCGCCTAAATTAAGTGACCTACAGTGAAAACAAACCGCTTGAAGTTAAATGAGACAACTGCTTGTGAGTCAGCTTGCTCTTTCCAATTTACACAATCTGGATTGTATTAACCCTTAATGATTTACTTTCAGTATTTGAAAACTAGTAATTATCTAAACATGTTGTTTTTCCCCTTCAGCCTAAGGAAGCAGAAGCTTTCCTTCTGAGCCTCTCAGAAGAAATCCAGCGTAGACTTGAAGCTGCTGGTATGAAGGGTAAACGATTGACCCTTAAAATTATGGTCAGAAAGGCTGGAGCACCAGTAGAGCCTGCAAAATACGGAGGTCATGGAATCTGTGATAATATTGCCAGGTAAGTACTAGGCATGAGCACACTTCTGCAGGATCTAAAATAGGAAGACAAGACAGAAATTTGAAAGTGCTTGGTATTTCTTTGTCTATGTATAAAACTTGCACCAAAATAAGTAGAGTATTATTATCAAAACTCCTCTCTGTATAGGTTGTACATTTGTGGTAGTCTGGTTATCAGTAAAATGTATATGCTTATATATTGTTGTTGTACCTTTCTCCAGCTTGCTCAGTATTGGAGATGAGGGTTTTCTTACAGTGTTTGAAGAAGACATATTTATATCCTGCACTGTGACACACATGCAGCAGCATTGATTTCTTTCAGTAACCAGCCTCCTATTACTTTGTTACTCCTATTCTTTGTTCCTTATTGATAAACTGGATGATGTTGACTAAATATTTTTTAATCTGAATATTATTTTTGTACTTGCATACTAAAAACACAGGGATATAATCTTGGCATAGAGTATCATATGCTGTTTCATACAAGTTTGTCATGGAACCTACATACACATACATTGTTCAGGCATACACTTCTTTATCAAAGCAGTTGTTCTTCAGGATGGTCCTGGCTTTTGAGAGACGATAGGTCTTTCTGCTTTTCCTTCCATCTCAGGTGGTTGTAACAGACTAATCTCTCCTGAACTGGAGGGTCATTTGGTGGGTGTTGCTGGTAACAGAAGAGGTGGTGGAGTTCACAGATCACAGAATATGCTGACTTGGAAGGGACCCCCAGGGATCATCAAGTCCAGGTGCTGGCCCTGCATAGCATCATCCATGTGCCCAGGAGTTCTTTCAGTGGGTTAGAGTTCAGTAGTAAGACTTGCATGCATAGAGCCTGTCATGCTTGTGATCTTTTTACATAGAATTCAGCTATAAAAGCTGAAACTACTAAATTCATGTTTCACTATGAGAAGCTCATCACTTTTTAAAATTGGTATATATACCAAAAAGAAAATCCCTCAGTCTGTACTTTTGTCTTCTGGCTTTCCTGAATTCTTTGAGCTGAAGATTTATTCTTAGCAGCCTAAGAACATACCTCAGTATTGAGTGTGCATTGAGATAGAGCTTTATTCCTCCTTTATTTGAACTATTGTCAGAGTGCTTTTTTGTGAACAGATGAGTGTTTTGGACCCCTTTTCTGTGGTCAGGCATACTAATGTACACGTGCCTTGAAATTTCCCTAATTCGAGAAGTCTTCAGTAAGGTCAGGGGGCACCCAAGGACAGAAAATTGTTCACACATCGCTAAAGCGGTTCAGATGCCAGGATTTTTTTTGGTGGTGTTTCTGTTTCTGCTTCTGGCTTTCCAGTGATTTTGTCGACTCCAGTCAATGCAGGTTATGCTGTAGATGTTGTATTTCTGTCTTTGTTAGAGCATTTGTGTTGAGCCCAGTAAAAAGTTTTTTAGCAGGGAAGGATAAACTCCAAAAGTTGAATCCAAGAAAATGGATTAGAATCTCAGTGTGGTGTTCCCGCAAGTGACCAGTTTCTCTCTTCAGTTTAAGATTTTCTCTGTGGCTATAGCTCATGACTCATTTCTTGCCCCTTTACCCCACAGGTGAATGGCTTGCTATGCTTTCTCATCCTACAGGTCAAGATCCCCTAGGATGATAACCACAGTACTACAAAGGATTCAGACTTGCAGACATGCTTAAAATCAAACTCAGCTTTTGAGATTAAATGGTATTTTTAATGCATCTCTGAAACCCAGTCCTGATAGTTCAGCACAGACCTTTTTGAAATATTTTTCTGAAATGTCGTGTACCTTTAGTGATATTGATCCCCTTTTTCTTAAAAATACTAACATGTAAAGCTTAAGGAGATCTTCATATTGCTTACAATCTGAGGGTTTTTTGTTTTCATATTGGCAGAACTAGACCTTTCCAAAGAGCACTTGGCTGTTCATGGTGGCTTCTGACAGATTCAAAAGCAGAGTAACACCATCAAAGTGTTTAGTAAGTTGTCAGGATGGCACCCTGTCAAAACACCAAACTTCATTTGTTGATAGAGCCCACTCTGTCAGAGCTAAAACTGCATCAGTTATTTCAGTGAGGAGACTTTACATCACTTACATGCATTTGATGACCCACTTGAAATTTTGTCGAAGGTTAGGCCATTAGAGAATCCAGAGCTGTCGAAGCACTGCTGCCGACCTGCCATACTCTCAAGTGATAATCTGTAAAACTCACAGCAAGGTTGTTTTGTGAGTCTTGTTGCAAAAAATTGCCCATAGCTTAAGATAATTTGGAGTGTTGTTTAAAGTTACTTGCCATTAATTTGAGTTCCTTGTTGCTTGTAATCCACATGCGCATGCCTACATCTGCTTCCCCTGTGCGTTCCTTTTGAAACTCTTGCTATAGACAATTGACAACTGAAGAAATACTGACCAAACTTTCTGTGAACCAAGCTTGAGTGAAAGACAAAAATGCAGGAGTGTGTTTTTGTGCAAACTGTAAACTTCTTGTGAAACTTTTTGTCTGGCTTCAATAGATTGCATGTGTATATATATATTTATATATACTAAATTTGACCTTTTAATGTGTGGACTGCACACTGAAAATGTTCAGTTAGTAAGTATTCTGCTTTTCTTGTTTTTTCTGTAGATCATGCTTAGTTTTCACTACCTTTAAAAAGAAACCACAGAACAAATAAAAAGTGTTCAGTTTCTATATGCCAAGAAATTATGATCTGTCTTTCTTTCAGATCCTCTCTGGAACAAATACAGAATTTTTATCTTCAGGATTTGTGAAACAGTTTCCTTTTTAACCACACTTGTTTATTCTTTTTAGGACTGTGACTCTAGACCATGCAACAGACAGTGCAAAAGTAATTGGGAAGGAAACTCTGAACATGTTTCACACAATGAAATTGAACATATCTGATATGCGAGGGGTGAGTTAATGGGAAAACTGAAATTCATTGTCTTTATCAACCTATTTCGTTGTCTTTTGTGGATTTTAAACTCCTTATGATAACCAAACTTAAGCAAAAGTGTAGATAATACAAAGCTTATGTAAATTAGTGTATGCAATTATATTGTGTTTTGTAACCTTTGAAAAACTTGCTTTCAAAACCATAAATGTAAAAAAATTAACTTTTTTTGTGACTGTATCTTCTACAGTTCTATCAGCACGTGTAAATTTTATTTTGTCTTAGAATTTTCTGTAAACTTTTGCCATACATTAACTGTGTAACTAATGTAAACGATAACTGTTTGTAATGCCAATCAAAGGTAGAGATGAAAGGGGCGTTTGTTCTAGATTGTGAGTCTTAGAGCAAGAAAAGTTATCAGCCCATGGTTTGGACTTTGTTTGAAGGTGGTTTTCTGGCTCTTTTGATTCATGGCTTATTTTAGAACTGCTCATCTCAGTGGTTTTGTCATAGCAATGTGACCCCACGATGCTGCTATTTTGACATCAGCCATTTGTTACAATAGAATACAGAGGATTTCTAAAACAAACCTGCATTAATTCATCATCTGGATATAGAAAATAGGGTTTTGATTCACAATGTTGCCTTGCAAAGTTAGCTCCCTGGCTTGGAGTTGAGGAAATATTTAATTTAAATGTCATATCTCATTATTGCAACTAAGAAGGTGTTAATAAACAAAATCCTTACTATGTAATTATAGAAGAAAACCTGGTGGAAATATATACAGTAGCTCCTTCATGCTTTCTGAGTCCCATATACAACTTTTTCTGTGTCAGGTTTTTTTCTTTAAAATTATGGAGGATTGGCAATAAACTCATACAGTGCACCAGTGCATTCTTAACCAGACGTGTTTTGAACCCCTGCTGGTTTGGTATTTAAAAGTTAAATGAAAATCTAGGACGTCTTGAAAAATGAGGAACGCCTCATCTAAAAAGACTACTTCTACCAAAGTACTTTCATCCATTGAGACTTTGCAAAAACAGTGTTTACAAGTGAAACAATAGTATTTTTCTCATTTGTAGACTGAAGTGATGGATTTAGTATAGATTGTCCTTGGAGAGAAACATTGCTGGGTAGCCAGATTTAATACTAACCACATTCTTGTCAGTATTTCTGTATTTGTTAGTGTCTAAGAAATTTCATAAAAAACACATTGCTTCATGATCCTGTTGACAGCGCTTTTTTATATCAGAGAAGTTAAGATGGTAGTACCTTTGTAATTCCTTAGTTGTTGGATTATGGTGGGTAATCCTGGGATTTGTTTGGGATGTTTTTAGTGTCTGTTTATGTGTATTTCAATATATTTTTATTTGTCCTACCCCCATCCACAACAGGCAGGCAATTCCAAAGAAGGAAATGTTGTTATGATATAATTACATATTTTAAAATTTATTTTATTTATTTCAAACTTTATTAAATGAATGCATTTATGTTTTGGATTTAGGTTGGAATTCAGGTACAGCAGCTAGTTCCCATCAGTAAAACAACTTCAGCTCTCTCAACAGTACAATCTGGACATTTACCTGGTGGATCACATTCAGTTATTGATCTTTTTCATGTTCAGAAAGCAAAAAAGCGCTCCGAAGAAGAACCTAAGGAAGGTCAGTAAGCTTTGTACTTGGCATGTGTGATAGTGATCAGTTCTGAAGGACCCTAACATAGATCACCTTTTGGAATACTTATTCAATATTATACCACTTTAAATTATGCAACATAAAATTTCTGAGAGTAGGGTTTGCTGCTGCCAGTGAAAATGCTACTAATAAAACTTTGTATAGGATTAGTTCAATTAGGTTTTTTTTTGTTTAGTTGTTTTAGTTAATAGTAACAGAGGATACTTTGAAATAAAAGGTGTTATGATGGTGCTATTTATTGCATAAACTCTTCAAATAATGCTAGAAAATACCTTTTACTGTGTCTTGAATCTTCAGAGTATTTTTAACTATTAGATGATCACTCTGTATTTTGTTTCCATATGTATAGTATTTGTGGCTGCTATGGACCTTGAAATATCTTCTAATTCAAGAACTTGCGCTTTCCTTCCATCTCGTGGTACCAATGTCACACCTGGTCTCAATTCCAATGCCAACAACACCGAGTCTGCTGTCAAGTGGAATGGTGTGCATTCCCCTATAAGTGTAAAATCCAGGCTGAATTTGAGTATTGAGGTTCCATCCGCTTCCCAGGTAAACCTGAGAATATGAAACATCTGCAGTATATTGTAATAACTTGGGCTTGTCTGTCTTATTTGGACAGACCCAAAAGGAGCTCTTCTTAGATAAAAAGAGTTCTAGTAAAGTATAGTGCACAGTAAGTAACTGATATTGATGCAAAAATATTTTGCCTTAACAAAATAAATAATGTTGAAGTTAGGATGCACACTTAACATTTGTACAGGATACCACTGTTTAGAGGAGAGGAGGACAATCTTTATTTAAGTAAAATATTTCTGTGGGATTTGGGGATTTTTTTTTAGCTGTGTTTTAACAAAGGGACAGCCATCATTATTTCCACCCCACGTGCTGTTCAAGTAGACTCTGTTAGAAGGGTCTGCTATGAAACAGCTGCACAGACTTCTGCAGGTATTTTTGGTATAAGCAGACTTACTTGCTCTTCTGTAAAAATCTGTCATTTAAATGTCTGTCATTTAAATCTGGAAAAGCATTTCTGATGTTTTTAAACAGGTTTCTCAAATATTTATCCATTTTAAGAAGCAAATTATGCTTTTGGCAGGAAACATGTTCCTATAATGCAATATCCAAGCCAGCTCAGAATCTAAAAGTAACTTGACTGAACAGTGTGAAGCTCTGTACACTCAGACGCTGCCATAGGAGGAATATGTATAAACAAGTGAAGAATGCACTAGCTGTTCAGCAGAGTTCCCACTTTGGTGGGCTTATGGCACAATATCTTTCTGCTTTCAATCGTATTATATAATATGGAATGTAATAAAAAATTCAGGGCTGGCGTGGAGTGGTGAGAGTTAGTGCCACACTGCTGTTTGTATACTGTACTAGGAAAGTAACAGCAATCCTGGGTATTTTACACTCAGGATTCCAGGAAATTACTATAGAGCTACATATGCAGCAAATTTGGAGTGAATGAATACAAACAGAACATGGAAGAGTAACTGAAGTGATTAACAATACAGACAGCTTTCATCAAAACCTCTCAGTTACCAAGCCAAGTCGATTATCATAGGTATTTGTCGTTCTTCTCTGTAAATCCAGAATCTGGTCATAAGCTCCAAATTTTCTTCTTAAAGGTAAAAGATAAACTATTCTAACACAGCTATGAAGTCTTACTCAGCAGAACTTAGAGGCAAACGTTGGCATTTCTCTGCATAGTTTTATTCAAATTTTACTTGTGAGAAAAATGATGCTGTACATCTGCTTGTCAGTTGTATTCATTCAGTCACTTGTGCAGCTGTCATTGTACACAGCAGCTTCTGGACACTGAGGGGTTGTCTCAGTTGTTTCAAGTGAATAATTGATAGTAAGTAAAAGCTTATTTCATCATCCAACTCTGGCAAGTCTGACAGTATGCAAACATACGTAATGCCAGTAAAGTAAATCAGTAACATGCACCCTAGAGCTGTATAAAAAAAGAAATTAATTGCTTACAGCTTTGTGCTGGACACCAATTTAGTATTCATATCAACCTGTTGCCTGTGTAATTTGAACTCAGAATTCAGGTTACTTTATCATTAGGTAGCTGTAGAGGAAACCCTATCTATGTTTTTTGGTAAGACTGATAATTGTGAAAAGATAAAACTGAGCATTCGTATTTACTGAGCTGCTTAGTCTTAAATGATATTTTACTGCTGCAGAGTGTAACTCTCAGGTTCCTAAGGATGTTTGCATACACAGGGTAATATATAGCGGGTGTTGTAAAATTCAGGAACTGTATAACTAATGTTCTGACTAAAATAGCTCTGCTACCTATCCCTTAGAAAAATCTAAAAGCTTTTATGTACTTGTAGCTAGATAAGTCTGTGCTAGAAGCTCTGCCACCTGATCTCCGAGAACAAGTAGAGCAAATATGCACCATTCAGCAAGGAGAGAGTTACGGAGAGAGCAAAAAAGAGCCAATAAATGGATGTAACACTGCACTTCTGTCACAACCAGTTGGAACAGTGCTTTTACAAATACCAGAGCTCCAAGAACCAAATACCAATATGGGAATCAATGTAATAGCCTTGCCAGCTTTCTCACAGGTAGGATGTTTGCATGGTATCAATAAACAATTACTTTTCATCTATAGGAAGTTAGAAGCTCTTTCTTGAAACAGCATTAACTGGAACCTGTGACTTCCCACAATCAATCGTTCATGGTCCTTTAATGTCTTTTAAAAGTCTGTTTTTAAATGTTACATTATCTGCCAGAAACGTAGTATGGTACTATTTATTGAAGGTTATAGTCATCAGTCTGCCTATGTTTTTGCTGTTGTTGAATGTAAAACTCCCTCATATATGGTCTGCTTTGCAATCCAGTCTGTAGATAGCTTTTTTTCTGTATTGCAGCTGAGTTACACTGAGCCATAAGCCTGAAGCAGTCTTAAAATCAGCTTAGCTAAGTCACAGGAGACTCTGATTAAGTGTGTGTTCTGATGGGGTAAAGCCAACCTCTGCTAGCTTCTCTGTAGATGTGTTTGTTTGTATCCCATTCCTGAGAGAAGGGCAGTTATGGCTAAAGGTTGTGCATATCTCCATAGTTTTTAAATCCATAGCATGTCCAGGATGAGAAAAGAACAAAGATATTTGTCAAAATAGGGACCTGAAAGGGCAGCAGGGAACAGTAAGGATGCTTCTAATGTTAGTCTGCTCTTCAGTCCAAGAAGGTGCTGAAAAATGTAGTGTAAAAATTAAAAGAAAAAAAATTTAAAAATCAAAGATTGGGTTACCCAGAGATACACTATCTTGCATTGCATCATTTAAAATGGAGCAGTGTTATTACTTTTCTGTTTCATTGCACCTTTGCTGTTCTCAAATGAAGTAATTCCACTAAATCACATTTATAGAGTTGTTGCTGTTTCTAATGCATAATGTTGCTTAGCTGACAAAAATCCAGAGAAAACAATGTAGAAATTCCACTAAATAGTTAATGCATAATTGTTATTTTAAAAAATGTATAGTCTATTCTTTTACTAAAATTTCCTCACCGTGATTCAAGTTTATTGGTTCAGAAACAGTTGTGTCAGTTTTTATTCCTGAACTGCAGTTTGGTTTCCCTATGGATTAGTATACGAATAATACCTGAGTTCTTTCTGCCCCAGCTGTTTTAAATTTTGTAGTTACATCTGTCCGTAAGCAAGATGTGTCTTAACTTAGGCTGTGCTCTGAAATGCACCCCTCCACACCTGGCTTGCCACTCAGTACTGTTTTTCTGAGTAAATGGTAACTGCATATGGCTTTCTATAAAAATTCGTTTTAGTTTGTTAATGCTTTATCTGTCTAATAGGTAGTCAAGAATTGATTGTTATTTTTTAAAAGAGCATTAATTTTGAAGTTTTCTTTAAAGGACCTAATTTGCATTCATTTTTTGCACTGTTTTTATTGTCTCTATCTAGTAATGTATTTTGTGACCCAGTTACTTGATCCAAAAATGCAACTTAGTGGAGCAGCCTTTTTGTTTGAAGATGTAGTTCAAGAAGAATTGAGTACTTCCTATTTATTTGTCAAGGATATCTATGCTATCTATTTGAGAATGCCTTATGCTCATACTCAAAATTTTTTTCTGAAAGCCATTAAGCTTTCTTTATTGGCAAAAAGAGGACTAATATTTACAATTTTCATTTTGTGAGTTAGGTCTGAGTCTAATACCTAGAATAGTATGGTTGAAAAACTTCCTGTAGGCTTGGTGGAAAAAAAAAAGGCTAAACCCAGTTCATTAATACAGGAGGAATTTTTTCTGTGTTAAAATCAAACATTAACTTAATTCAAAAATACCATCTTACTCTAAATAGAGTTTGACACATTTTTTCTCTTGAAGTCTTTGTGGTAGTGTATATGCTACAACTGCATACAAACATTTCAATCTACTTCGTGGTCCATGAAGCAGTGAAATGAGTAGTAATAGGTTTTGGGTGTAGAAATACTGCCAGCCACTCCAAAATTAGTACTTTATCTACATCAGATGTAGATTATGCCCTGCCATCTTTTTGTAGCTTAATAAGGTTTGTTTTGCAGCTCTTCATTCCTTTTGTCTGAGCTGAGTTTTTATGATCGGGTGCAAAGCTAATTGGCTGACAGTGATTTATTCATTAGAAAACAGTTGGAAAATTTCCTTTGTTAGGTAAAGTTCTCTTGTGAAAGGAATCCAGACAGGTTGCGTTCCTTTCCATCAGCTGCTGAAGTAATCTTAAAATTTAGAATAGCTGTATATCTCTGTAGCTTGGATCCTGCAGAAGTGTAGGATGCAAAAAGTGAAGATTACAGATGCCTAGAAATGAATGACATTTGTAATAATGGTGTTAATTAGTGGTGGCAAGTTTTCATTTAATCCTTACAGTGTCTTCACGTGGTACAGATTCCTCCTAAGGAAATTGATATTAGCACATCAGAAATACTGATAGCTATATGCTGATGTCATCCATGACTCTATAAAACCAAGGTTCTCCATGATGTGAAAGCTTTCAGATACCTGTATGACAGTGTTAGGACATTGTACAGTCAGTTACCTGAAACTCCAGTTATATTGGAGAATTCATGTGAATTCAACTGATGGCTCCTTTAATCGAATTTTTCCCTGTTACACTCTGAGAGAGCGGTGATGGGGGAATAACAAAAATGCATCCAGTTAATCTACTGCATGAATTAAGTGGTATACACAAAAACCAGTGTCAGTTCAGGGCATTCCAAATCCTTGACTCTTGAATGCTTTACCAGAGAGCACTAAACTTTTCAAAAAAGTTTTATGAAGTAAAATTTGTATTTAAAGAGATAATGTACACCTGTGATGTAATTGGCTGCATTCCACTATAGTGTTCTGTTCTGCACAATGTATATGGTAACTGAGGTCAGAGCTGTTCCTGTTTCCTTCTTCAATTTGTGCATATTCTGTGGTGAAAAATTTGTGTTGACTCATGGAGTTCTGAAAAGGGAACAAACTTGTGCTAAATTGATGAATTCTAACCTGTAAGAGCACATTCATGTTTATGATCTGTATTATTTAGACATCATGTGTGTGAATACCACACTACCTCCCTGTCATAGCATACATGTTTTGCTTTAAAAAAAAAATCTCTATTGAAAATAAGAGATAAATTTTAATACCTTTGCAGATTGACATGTAATAAATACAGTATCTCAGATAATGATAGAAATTGCATTGTACTCTAGAATAGTAATTGTAGTTTTGACCAATTTTTTGTTGTTTCTGCTCATCTCTGAATGTTACCCATGAAACGAAGGGCACGCTCCCACTGGCAGATTTAATCCACTAAATGATAGCTTTGCTTTGAATTAGATTTTGAAGATTATGAGCTGAAAACACTGTTTAGTTGTAATGGGAAACTCCAAATAAAAGATGAGTCTGTCATGATGTGCTACTTCAGACATGCAATGAGAAAAAATAACTGATAATACAAGAAATTTTATTTTGTCCATATGAGTGTGTCTAGATATTGGCATCAAATTATTTCCTGTCTAGAATCCAAGTCCCTGGGACAGTTGCAAGGAACTGTGCTTTTATCAGTCAAGCAAGTGGTGGACAACTGTGGGAGAGAGAGATTAAAATTAAACCCTTTTGTGCTAGTTCAAAATAGGACATAGCTGGACTTGGCTTTTCCTGTCCTTAAAGAACTGAGACCATTTCCAAGAATATTCTGAGTTATATAGCAGCTTGCAGGAAATAGAAGTATCAACAGAAAAGGAGGAACGAAAGTCTGGTGGTCACAATGTTTGTGTTTTGAAATTTGGAGGGAGTGCTCTCTCGGTTAGGCTTAATCCTGCTCTTAACGCAGCTGTACTGGGTATCAGGAGGTGGGTAAAGATGGTTAGTGCATTATATGCTCGTAATAGTAATTTTAATAAATAGAGTAATATTAAATGTACATTTTGTTGGTTTTACAAACTAAAATATACAAAGAAAATGTACAATGCGTTTTACAGTATTTCAGTTATATCTCCTTTATTTTTGCTTGGCATAAAATGTAAATACCTTTCTCGTAGGAGTGACCTAGAAGGAAGCAAACAGTGCTGCTCACTGCTAAAATAATCAAATGAATCTTTTGTTACTGTTCAGGTGGACCCTGAGGTTTTTTCTGCACTACCTGCTGAGTTGCAAGCAGAGCTGAAAGATGCATATGATCAAAGGCAGAAGCAAACAGAGCAGCAGCCTGCTAACATTTTAGGTGAGAATATGTAGTTGTGCAGTAGTCTTCTGGTATAGGAGTTGTTTGCTATCCAAACAGCTATGCAACCCTAACTAACAAACTGGAAAATATAACCAAAGCTTCTCGGAAGATGCTGTGTTCAACTGAATTTCTGTATTTATTTTTGACAGACTGTCAGTTACAGCCAGCTGTGGTTTCAGTTTGCAAACAGGTGCCCAGCTTTACTCAAATGGGTAATTAATTCAGTTCATGGGGACTGTGGCACTAAGCTTACCCACATCCATATGCTTGCCAAATGGAATCCAAACTTGATATGTCTTGTGATTTAAAGTATTGCACTTTCTTAAGTTAGTTAAACTCTTTTCAGGGAGCATTCTCATGGTTCCCTGAAACCCATTACACTGGCAGGGTTTTGGGGCAGCTAGAGAAAGATATACTGCATCTCACTGAATGTCTGCTAGTCAGCTGGGTTTACTCTGAGCTGTTCATCCAGGTCTCCTTTTTATAATCAGTAGAAAGAAATAAGACTAATTCCCTGTGAACATGCTTTGTCATAAAAAAAGGTTGTAAATGTTATTGGTTTGATTGCCAGTTAAACACTGCATTGTAATTATAATCACATCCTGATTTCGTAGCCAGTGGACTAATGCAGATATATTAGAATGATGGAATGAGAGAGAGATTTCCTTCATAAGCTATGATAAAGGTATTGTGGGGGCTTTACACTGCTGGCTTTGCTGATAACACTGCAAACACTGGTGGGACAGTGCTCTGAATGAGGTGAGGCAGTTTGTCCAGTAGATTCAGGTTTCACCAGCTGCTTTCAAGTACTGAAATGCTCACGTTAAAAAGCTTATGAATAGCTGAGTGTTCTCTGCGTACGCTGAAAGTCTGACAGTGCTTTTCAAATACGAAATGGTGTGTGTGTTAAAGTTGCTTTATCTAGGCTGTGTTTTCTCAAGTGATCATTAGATTTTTGTGGGAGATAGAGTCCCCCTTTCAATGGAAAAGTATTAAATTTTAAATGTATCAACCACTGACTATTCCTGTGTTTTTCAGTGTCAAAAAATCCTTTCCTACACCTGAAGCATACAACTATGAAAAATAAGAAAAAAATACGGAAAAAAAATCCAGTCAGTCCTGTGAAAAAGATTCAGAGTCCTTTAAAAAACAAACTTCTTGGTAGTCCTGCAAAAAACATGCCAGCTGCATCTGGAAGCCCACAGAAGCTAATAGATGGCTTCTTGAAACAAGAAGGAACAGCTGCTCAGGTACTTTTTAACACAAACAGCTTTTGGTAAAGCTGTGTCTGCTTCTTTAGACTGAGTTCAGATTGCTATCTTTCTTTACTGGATTCTTCACTGACACTTACCTCTGCATGTATATGGTGTTCCCATATTTGTCAGACTGAGCATTATCCACTCCCATGTTTGGAACAGGCAGAAGCAGTTCCATCAACTTCAGATTCTCCAGGCCCATCAGCTCTGCAGACGGAGCAGCAGCTGGGCTCGTTCAGGCCACAGGCCCCAAACCTCGCTGGAGCTGTGGAATTCAACGATGTGAAGACGTTGTTGAAAGAGTGGATCACAACTATCTCAGGTGCGGGATGTCACACTGGGTGATCTTGCAGTGCATCACAAAGAAAAATGCTTTGAGTAGGCTTTTTGTACTTCCTTTCTCCTTCACTCTTCCTTTTGCTGCTTATTTTTCACAGTACTCTTGAAGTCTTACTGCCTTGGCAGTCTTGGAAGAACTTGATTCTTTCTACCAGTTGTTACTCTGTGGCTTTGCCAGCTCCCCTGTCTTGCTTAATATCATGAAAAGTAACATGATCCCTCTTCAAGCCATGTGTCTGGCCATTGTCCTATGCCTCAATGTTACTTGTGTCTGAGGTTTACTGTATTTTTCCATCATATTGCAACCACTAACATGAAAGTTCTTGAAAGGGAATTCATTTTCTTCTGTGAAGATCTCTTCTTAGAGGCAAAGGAGTGCAGGATTTGGGGTTTTGTCAAAATAAATGCTGGGAAGAACCCTAGATAAAAAAAAACTGTGCAACTCTGACACTCTTGCTAAATTGTGATTTGAATTAGGTCAAACACATAACAACTCCTTAAAACCTTGGGAAATTTGACCTTCCTGCCCTAGACATTATTATTCTTCTAAGAGTTTCAAAACAGCCATTGCATTCTAAATCCCAGTCTCTTTTCCCTTTGGTTACTGCTAGCTTTGCTGTCAGTTGTTCTTACTGAAAAAAAAGATGTCTACAAGACAGGTATTTCAGGACCCTGCAGTCCTGTTACGTGCCCAGCTTCTGATGTTGGGAAGATGTGTGAGCATACAGAAATTGTCAGGTTGGCCTTTGATATGCTGACGCTGCGGAATTTCTTTCTATTGTATTCCCATTATTCTGTGATTATATTCTAAGTATACTTAGAGAAAAGACCTCTTTTTTTTTTTTTACTACAGATCCTATGGAAGAAGATATTCTACAGGTCGTGAAATACTGTACTGATCTAATAGAAGAAAAAGACTTGGAAAAGTTAGATCTGGTTGTTAAGTACATGAAAAGGTAACTAAATTGCTAGTATTTGTGAACTTTAGACTATTTTTGTTAGAATTTATACGCTAGATGCTGCATTGTGAGCCCATTAGTCCATTAGACATTCCACTGATGAGTGGTTTTAAGCTTGAAAACTGGGGTTGAGGGAAAGAGTTGGGGTTGAGGGAAAGTGTTAAAATAGGTAATTTGTGAAAAATTAAGAGTAATATTTAGTAGTAATTCACAGAATCACAGAATGGTTTGGGTTGAAAGGGAGCCTAAAGATCACCCAGGCCCAACTCCCCTGTCATGGGCAGGGACTTCTTCCACTAGACCAGGTTGCTCAGAGCTCCATCCAGCCTGCCATTGAGAACTTCCAGGGATGGGGAATCCACAGCTTCTCTGGGCAACAATTTCTAGACAAATATTGTAATTTTCATCAGCATTGTCCCTTTTCTTCATCCTGTTTTTCATTTTTTCATGCTATCTCTAGACGTGATTTCATTCTCTTGCTGTATCCAGATTCTGTCTCACCTCCAGCCTTTAAATGCATTTCTGTTACATTGTTATTGTGCACCTATTACTCTTCCCCTGAGTTTATGGGGTTTTAATCCATTTATGACTTGCTTACTAACTAAAGCTTAACCATGGGGCTCAGCTTTCTAGGTTTTAGATCCGCAAAATATGTTTCACAAAATGAATCAACACCAAAAATACAGAAGTGTAGGAAGTTCACTGGGCTTTTGTATTATGGGACATCTTTAGGCCTTGGAAAATGCAAAATACACAGTGCAATGAACTGTTTCATGAAATCTGTATAGTAAATTCTTTATAAAACTCTTCAGAATTGTTAGAATGTCCCATTCCTGGTCCCTGTGTGTTGTATCTGCACTGATGGCCGTGTGTCTCTCCAAAGAGTTCACACTCACCCATGTGACACTGATGTTACACCCTCCAAAACTCTGAGTGTAGGAACCCTCTGCTCTCCTGCAGTACAGGGATAGAGCTGCTTTGTTTTCCTTGGGCAGTTCTTTCATTCACTTCTTGTAGTTGCTGATCATAAGAGTAACTCACATCATAGGGGGAATTCGTAGTTCTCTGTGGATTTTGTTTTTAGCAATAAATTTAAAAAATAAAAAATGAGTATATAAAAAATTATATAGTGCCCCAAACCCTATTATTTAAATATGTTGATTGTACTTGGCATTTGTTGGAAATAGAGAAATAGCATCTCTGTTTTGGGATGAGGAAGTAAAGATCAGCATTCAGAAGCTTGCCATTTCTGTTCTTCAGTATGCAGTTGGTGTAAGGTCACCCACCACTTAATTTACAGGCCGACACCACTGCCAGATGCCAGCATTCACAAGCTGCTGTGACACTGCTCACACCAGGAATTCATGCTGTTAAGTAAGGCTCGGTGTGTTTAAGTAGAGAGGGAGGGCTTTACCAGGACTGAATCAAAATTCCATTCGTGGGGAACTGTTGTGATCTTGTTTTTCAGTGTGAAGACCAAAAGTGATTGTAAAAAGGACTGGTTCTGTAATGGTAATTTTCAGCCTCTTCTTCCTTTTCCCCTTCAGGTTAATGCAGTCATCTGTGGAATCAGTTTGGAATATGGCATTTGACTTCATTCTTGACAATGTTCAGGTAGTTTTACAACAAACTTATGGAAGCACATTAAAAGTTATCTGAACTTGTAGTAAAGAGCTTGATGAGAGCCTGGAGCTCTCTGCTAGCTGTGCCATAAGTGCTTGTGAGGTATTTGCAAAGTGCATGATAGTAATGCCCTGAGTTTTTATAATTTCAAATTTCTTTTTAAACAACAAAGTGTTTTGTACATTTCTTTTCAGAAAGTGCCAAATTTGTCAGTATTGCATGTAAATAATTGTGTTAAAATTCTTTTATTGTAGTATAGAATCTATTTACAAAATGTTTGTTTATAAAGTTTTATGGATTTTTACAGTGAAGTGTTTACAGTTGTTTAATAAAGAACTGTATGTATATTTTTGTACTGATTCTATTTTGTGATGCTTCAGTTTGAATATAGTGAACCCCTTTTACTAAAGCTGCAGCTTTGATTCATTTCACAAAGTTTTACACAGTGGCACTGCCTCAACACATGGAGGTGGCTGCTGTACAGGCACCTGACCACTTTCTGCTTCTTCTCCACTAACTTTATTACAGATTTTAAGCTGAGGGAAGAATATTAGTTCATTTTCAGTTTCATCCTTCAAAGATTCAAGCCAGGGTGGCCCAGCCACTCCTGAAGCACACACAGGATGTCAGCTGAAGCCTGGGTGCTGTCTGACCTTGAGTGTCCTGTCACCTCTCACAAGCTTCTGGAGGAAGGCAAGTCACCCCAAAGTAGCACTGTAAAGGAGGAGGGAGTAGCCAACAAGGAGCATTGGTCAAGCCTGCATCCATCCTCTGCATTGCTCCTACTCAAAACAGAACCACATTTAAAACACCACTGTTCTCCCCAGCCTGTGGCACACATTTCCTTTGTGCAGTATAACAAAATAGGCTGTAGGGAGTAGCCGAGACAAAATAAACCATCCCATCACTGTGTCCCTGCTTGGGAGTGAGCTTGCACCCCTGCAGTTCATGTTTCGGGCAAGTCTGCTTTTTGCAGGTGTGCACCAGCCTCACACAGTTGTACTTGGCCCAATACGTTGAACAAGGCTGTTCAGGGATCTGGAGAGAATGAAGAACACTGACAAAAACCAAGTTGGTAAGACAAATCTCTGCTGAAGAAATGATGAGGGGAGGTGAGAAGTATCCCACATAATGCTGGGCATAGAATTGAGAGCAGGAATGCAAGCTGGCACTAACCCTGGAACAGTATTTGCATCACTAGCTTAAATGGAAGCACCTTGCCTAGCACAGGGCAGGAGCTGCTGCACCGAGAGCAGCTGCAGCTGCCAGTACAGCTGGGGCAGAGAAAGCTGTGTGGTACATCCCTGTCTACTGCACAGCTTACAGCAGTGGCAGCAGAGTTTTAGCTTTAGGTTGCATTCCTGCAACAGTACTGCATCAGCATGGCTTTTCGTTAAATCTCCTGTACCATCCTCAGGGAGAAGCTGATGAAGTACAGGCTGGAGAGAGAGAAGTTTACTGAAAACTGGGCAGGCAGGCCCTGGCCGTGGTGGTCAGTGGTACAAAGTCCTGTTAGGGGCCAGGCCTAAGTGGTACCCAGAGCCAGTACCAGGTCCAGTCCTATTCATCACCTTCGTAAAGGACCTGGGCGATGGGGCGGTGCAGCCCCAGAACGTTTCTGATGACACAGCGTGGGCTGAGAGGGTGGGGGGGTCCTGCTTCCAGAGACCCAGCCGGTGCTGGGAACATCGTGAAGTTCAGCACAGAGGTGCCAGGTTCTGCTCCTAGGGAGGGAGGGGCCAGCTCTGCAGTAAGGCCTGGGGGTTGCTCAGCACAGCACAGGCAGCTGCCAGGCTGCAGGAGGAAGATCCCGAGGAGTCAAGGCAGGAGCTTGACTGGTGAGAGGCAGCCTCAGTGCTGAGCCCAGCGCTGGGCCCCTCGGTACGAGAGGCACACAGCGACTCTCCAACACAGGCCCCAGTGGTGCCGATGGGAGTGGAGCTTCTCTCACCGCACAAGGAGGGCTGAGACATTGGGGACCTTGAGCAGGCTGAGTGATCCATGTAAATAAACACCTGATTGTGCTCATTTCCTTGCATCCAGTCATTGATACATGTCCAGAGACAGATGGACCTTGTCTGAACCAAGATCTCTTAAGTTTCCATTCGTTTCTAGGTTGAGTCTTTTGGAGCCCCTTCAGTTCCTGCTTTTGAAGCTGCCTTTTACTCTTCGCCTTGGTTTAGAAAAACCAGCACATCAACTGCTCACATCAAGGCAGGTGTTGCTGAAACTCAAGCAGGTATTTTACCAGTCAGGTTTCAGGTACAGCCCTGGTTTTGGAACTGGCACTCAGACAGATTTAAAATTGGCATCTTTAAATGGACTCAGCATTAATTAACTGTCAGACTATTTTAAGTTCCACAACAGGAGCCTGCCAAAGGGGCGTATCTGTTCCCCAGAGATTTTACCTATGGGAAGAACACCCTTATGGATTTGAGGGAACAAAGAATACGTTGACCACACTCTTGGACATCTGTGTTCTTAAGAACTTTTTATTAGTGTAGTTTTCATGATTGCATAGTTTGCAAAAGAAAATTTTAACAATTAAATGCAGTCTCCTCCCTCTGATCATTGTGTTCACGCACTGATGGGAAGTTGCACCACACACCAACCATAGTGAAAAGGTCCTTTTCAATGGCAAGTTTAAAGTCTAACCAAAAAAAAAAAATCCAGAAAGTTAAATTCCATTTGCAAAGTTACTAAATGTTCCTTTGTAATGGAGTCCACATAGTCTCAATCATAACATTCAGATTTTTCCAACACAAAAAGTAATCCAAGTGACAGAAGAAATCTGATCAAACTGTGTGTTGAATGTTAAATTCTTTTAAGTATCTTAAATGCTAAAAATCTCAGCCGCATAAATGATCCTCGCTTTTGTTTCAGCTTGTGCTTTTGAAGAGTGTTTGTTTTGCTCCCATCAACATGAGCTGTGAGTTACACACAGACAGCCTCAGCAAGAATACATCAAGCTGTCATTCCAGGCAGGGGGGAAGGGCGGGGTGTAGGAAAACGCTGGGCTTACAGACTGACTCCTGGTCATCACAAACATCCATGCTGGAGCTGGTTCAGTCCCACGCTGTCAGGTGAATCCACAGCTGTGATGCAGCATCCAAAGTCACAGCTCCCGGGCCGGCAGCTGTTTGCAGGTGCTCACACCCCTGAGCAGCAGCTGGAGAAGAGATGCCAGCTCTGACTTCCTCCGGGAGCTGTGCCATGCTAAACACCTGGCCTGCCCCTCCTGTGCCTCGGGAACGCTGACGTCACCACCTTGAGCACACAGGAAGTGCATTCTGAGGAGGAAACGCCTTTGCTGGAACTCCCTTTTGCCAAGCAGAGGGAGGCAAGAGGACCCCTGCCTGGTCTTTGCACATTTGCCACAGCCCGTGAAGTGAAATTTTGATTACTGAAGCAAACTGTAAAACAAATGGGCTGCTATGTCCATCTCCTTTATTTGTGGCTCTGCATTATAATGATTACAGGTTGACTTCCATGAACTGTACAAGCAGTAAAAGGTGGGCAGCTATGCTTTACAACATTGTTTCACACAAAGCAAACAGAGATACCCAATTGCCTAATTTTCTATTTTAAAAAACTCTATAGGCACAAAGCAGAAGAATGTTGGAAAAGAAAGTCAAGGAAAGAGGTATGCATAAATAAAGAAGTATTTCTTACATCAAAAATGTCCCAAGAATCAAAGTCTGCAGAAGCTTGGTTAATCAGATACTGCAGTACTGCTCTCATCAGTATAAAAGTGAAAGAGCTTTAGTTCTGTAATAAAAATTCAATTTATTTTATTTTGGAGAGAAGGAGGGAAAAAAGGTGGAAGGAAGGTGTAAGAGAGGGAAGGGCAAACTTTAAAACAGCAGCCAGTATTAGGAAGGGTAGTAGGAGAGGTGAACAGGCACATTGGAACCATGGGAACATGTAAATTGACCACTGTCAAACCAGTGTAAATTTCTTGGTTTCTCATGGAAAACATTTTATCCACATATTTTCCTCCCAAACATATATCCAACACTGTCTTCAATATAGGACTTTGTTGGTAACTTTTTTAGTAACAGGAAGAGTGCGTTTATTCCTGCCTCCCCATTGCTGTAAAAGTTATCTAGATGATTTCAAACACTTTCTTCAGTTCTACTATAAGCTGCCAGTCAGACTTCTGCATCTCATCCCTGAACCAGTCCTTCAGAGCATCGATGGACTGACGGCTGATCTGTAACACACGAGACAAACCCGTCAGAAACGCACAGGAATTAACGGCAGCTTTCAGCACTCTGGAAACAGTTATTCTGAAGAAAGGACAGTCTGCACACCAGGTAAACTCATTCTAAGCCCCTGTTTGCTACTGAGCAGCTGAATGACCCATCCTATTTGTTTCCATTCATTTCTCCTCACACCATGTCCCTTATCTGGTCTAGAGGGGCTGCAGCTGGACAGACCATCCCACACCTTATGCAGTAAGGCAAGAACTGGAGAGGTCTCCTGCTTCCACCAGGGCCTACAGGACCAGCAACCCCAGCCTGTCCCTATCCCAGGCCCTACCTGACCTTCATTTGTGGGCACACGCCCCTGGCACGTGTGTGGCAGGAGGTGTCCTATGACATGGTGCCTAAAGCAGTTGGGAAGGTGGAGAGCTGTGGCTTTACTTCCAACACCAAAAGATGGAGCAAAGGATCATCTCCCAGTGCCACACAGTCAGAGCAACTGGAGGATTGCTATTTGTTGTGCAATTTCAAGCACAGGCTGTGGTGCCCTGGGGGACTGCTGAACTCTGTGTACAAACAGTTGGCAAATAGTGAGTGTGGCATTTTGCCCTCTCAGGTGCTCTAAGCTGCAAAGTCTTTGCAGCCACAGCACCTCCTTCCTTTAGGCCTCTGCAGGGGCACCACTATAGACCTCAAACCACGGCTCCAGAGACCTGGCATGCACAATGCCACACACACACCCTCCCAAGTGAATGTCAGTCTGTGACAGAAGGCTCCTCTCCTGTTTTTGAGGCTTCATGCTACATTTCCACTTCAAGCAAGCTGCCACTCTGTCCTAAGCCCTCTCCACAAATGCAGATTGCTCTTACCTTGCTTACGAGGATATCTGTTGCTTCAAAATGTCGTCCATACATTTTAGGTGATTCCCCAGGAATAGGTTCTATTTTAACACAAACTTCTTGGCCTTTCTTTGCAACATCCACTGGTTTGTGGTTTATTTCAATACTTGTAACTATTCCAATTTCAACAAACTGTAATACAATGAAGCAGCTGTAACACATCCACCAAACCTCTGTGCACACACCCTTCTCTAAACTCCCCTTTGTAGGCACAGACTTGCTGCAGGAAGTGCCACTGGCAGAGCTGCCACCTCAGCACAGGCAAGCAAAATGTACAGCACAGCCAAGTGCTCCATCCTGAAAAGGGCAGGGACACCAACCTCTCACAGCTCATCTGGCATATCAGCTGGTTAGCCCTTAAAATGTCAAGAGTTGGTTCTCCCCTTTTTTTAGCTACCAGGTAGGACAATTTTGCCCATTACTCAATAGCACAGCACAAAGCTGGCAGGTGCCCTCCAGTCACACTTCCTGTGCCCTGCTTCTGGGCTCAACTCTTCTGGCAGAGACCAGTGAGATATTTGAGCATCAGAAGAAAGACTTGATCTCCAAGTCCGACCCTCATCTCCCACCAGCAATCTGTGCTCTGAGGAAAAGCATGCAAGCACTCTATGGTGCATCATCCCATGAACTACCAGCTGGATCAAACATGCAGTGGAAGAGGTCCTTACTTACATTTTTGCTAGGTACACACATGGGAGTCCCCTGCTTCACCTGGCCGGCCTCCACCACAACACCCATCACTATTGGGTCACGAGAGTTGAAAATGAACTGAGGGAGTATTTTCAACTTGCATGGAAACACTGCTATATGCCTGGAAGATGACAAGAAAAGGCACTTGGAAAGATACAGTGGAACAGTGGATGTAACATTAACAGTTCTGCCTTCTCCCACACTTCTTGGGCATTCATTCTAGGAGTGTTTCTTGGAGAAAAGCAGGGAAAAAACCTCTTTTCCAATCTTGCTAATTCTAGTCCATACCTATTCTTCAAGAACTACAGGGAGTAATAATCATTCACGCCTGGCATGGATTTTAATTTGACAGGCTTGAGCACTCAACTTAGACCAAGACCAAAGGAGTGGTAATTTTACAGTGTAATTACAGCCTCACAAGAACACAGGAATAGAAATATTGCTGCCTGAACTCCAGAATTTCAAGGGATTTTTTTTGCCAAGTGAACAAATACATTTAAAAGCTGAGCTAAACAAACTCAAGTTGGGATCAATATGAAACAAAATACATTTTCATTTATTTTGACTGTCCTTATTTTACTGAAGGCCACCCAATGACACTTGATTCCAAAAATTAATTTTGGGTCCCTATAAATCCTTGAATGATTACATATTCATGTTACTGCAGTCAGAATTAAGCCCTCTACACTGGGATCACATGAATATGAAACAACAGAATCCAAATCCTTTTAGTTTTGTTTTTTTAACTCTGCAAGACTAACCCATCTGCCACAATCTAGGAAGAGAAGCCAAGTATAGAAAGCAAACTGTAATAAAAACACTCCGTATTACACAACAGTTTTAGCTGAATCCTGCATCTGCTGCACAGCTTTCACAGCTCTCACCCTACTAGGCCTAATCCAGATCTATACAATTAGACTGAAGCACTGAACTCTTGAAAACTATCAATTTATTGTCCTACCATCTTCCTCCTATCATCCCTTTCCATCAGAACCAAATGCTAAGTAATAAGGAAACAAGTAGTTAAATACAGCTTCATTTATACTAAAATAAGAGAGACACTTATTTGGGAAACATCCAGAACACAATTGCTCATACTTACTTGAATTCCTCTTGTTTCTGTTTTTTGTAATCTTGTCTGTATTTTGTGAAGGCATCAAATAAGTGATAAATTATTTCAGCACTAAAGATCCGAACTCCTAAGCTATCAGCCATCTCCTGTGCATCACGTTCAATCCTCACATCGAATGCCAGAATGACAGCGTACCTGCAGGGAACAGCGAGCCCAACAGTTCACCAGGCTCACCACAAACCCAGAGCAGGCCAGGCCTGCCTGCAGCACCACTGCACATCTGTCAGCACAGTAAAGCAAAGGTACTTACTGCGGGTCATGCTCCAACATAACTGATGCCTTCATAACATCTTTTTTATGGACAGGACCTATATTAATTCCTGAATACTGTTGAAGAAAGCCACAAAAATCAAGTCACTAATCTCTGAGTGAAAAGGAAACATTTACTGACTAAACACAGAATCAATGGCATCAGACAAAGCACAGTAGTACTTACTGGCACTTCTGATGTTTTAAGAAATTCAAGTAATGCCTCTAAAGAGCCTAAAGTAGAAGCCTGGACATAAACACCTTTCTCTTCTAATTTGATTGCATTCAGTGTTTGCTTCAGTTCGTGTATTAGTTCATCCTTTAGGAGAAAAAAAAAAAAACCACAAGAGAAAAAAGCAAGTTTTAGTTCTCTTGCTATTTATGCCTTAGGGTACAAAATCTTCCTGTTCATGAGCTGCTGAAAACATGCAACACCCATGGTGATAGGTCCCAAGTGACAGAGCTGCAGTGTAAATCATACACAGCCTGTGAGATACTGTTTCTGGCATTAGAAAAGCCTGAGCTGAACTAGACCTGTGGATTTTGTAGGAAGATGATCATATAAAACTGAGCAGATGCCCACCTTCAGAGCTGGTAACATATCTCTGCAGACTACACATCACTTTCCCCAGCACTACAAGTTTCTGCTGGCAAGGCTGAGCAAACACATGGCCCACATTGTGTGGCAATGCCTTCGGGTGCCTGAGGATCAATGACAAAAGCTGACACCTAAAACCACGAGCTGGAAAGGATCCTGAACACTCTATAGGCCTGGGTACCAAACAGGATACAAGAGCAGCAAAGCCAATTTGTTGCTTTTAGAGAAGTGAAAAAACCACATTTTTTCAGAGCCTATGCCTTCTAACCTCAAACACTTAAGTATCTTCCCCTGGGAGATGAATGGGTTTTGCCATTGACTTTTAGCCACTGTGTATCTACTACCAGTAGTATACTTGAAGTAATACTTGTACAGACCCAGCAACAAGGTCTGTGTTTGGACATCCCAAAAATTCAACCTCCCTTCAAAGGCACAAATAAGTAATTAGCAACGTGTAAATTAGCAACGTGTAAATTAAAAGTAAATTAGCAAACTAACTTCCTGCCTTTGGAGAAGGCAAAACAGAGCAGTTTTGAGTTTAGGATAGCTACTTCCTTTCCTCTACCATTTTTAACATGTAAGTCACAAAAAAAATTTATTGCAAAAGTCTTAAATAAGCTTTGCAATTAGGAGGGTTTGCAGAACTCCACTAGTAGGTATGTATCTAATATAATTTGATTAGAATATATCCATAAATTAACTACAAATACCAAATTAGTAATTAACAGAGTCAAACTATACCATGATACTTGTTTTCAAACCTTATTCTAGCAGCAGAGACACCCCAGCAAAATACCAGGGAAAAAACTAATGGTCAAGATACTAAAAACATCACACCGCCAAAGCTTCACATATGCACAAGGCTAAAATATGTTACTGGAACAGTTTTTAAAACAACCAAAAAACCCAGTTATTTGCAAACTGAGCTCTCAATATTTGAGTTTCATCACCTGAGAGCAGTGTGTTGTACTTCAACATCAGCCACCTCACCTTGAGAACTGGGACTTCATCCTCTTTATGAGCTACAAGCAATGGCAAACCAGCTAAGGTTTTTTCCAAATCTTTCCCAAGAATCTTCACACCTTGAGCAGCAACAACCTCTTTGTGCTTTTCATACTGGTTCTGAAAAAGAATATACACACTAGCAAAGAGTTCTGTGCTGGGCAGCTGAAGAACACGGCAGGGACCAGTGAAGTGCAGCAGCTCCCAACTTTCATCATGATCGTCTTTGCTTTGCACTTGCACATTTCAGTCCTCCTGCTCCTCTCCCTTCAGATACCCCCTGCACCCCTGCCAAGGTGGGCAGGGCACGAGGAAATCTTCTAAAAGCAGAGAAGGGGGCCAAAAGAAACATATAGTAGAAAAAAGCAAACAACAATAGGCAGGTACTCACTAATAAAACCCCACAAATTCAGCTCCATAGGCAGGTGATGGGAAGATACCAACAGCTTAACAAAAACACTAAGGCTTAGCTGACACACAGCCCAAGCCTCTCTGCAGGAAGGGCTGTCTCACTCTCCCACTGGAGGCCATCCAGCCTTCTTATGTGCATAATTCCATGTTCAATTCCCGGGCTCTCTCCCCATCTAGGGGAACCTCAAAGATCTCACACTCAGGGCATGGCTCTAAGACATAACAAAACCAGTTATTTCTGAAGATCTTTAAACTGATGTTGGAAGGATTTTCTGGTTTGTTTCTTAATTTCTTTTATTTAGATGTCCCATCCTTTTCTTAAAACTGCAAGGCAGCTTTCTTCCTCAATAAGCACTTTGTTCCTGCAAACCTATCCTTTAGCCCTCCATCCCAAAAATCTGAGTCTTATTTCAAGGATGACAATTCCAAATGAACAAGCTGAATTAAAATGCATCCTCACTGCCTGCCTCAAAAAAGCCCAACAGCTACCCTAGGTTTACCTTCCCCAGCTCAGGGTGACCAAAACTGAAAGGCCTATCCTATCACATTCACCTAGGTTATCTATACGGTTTTCTTTACCTTAAAACAAGTCTGTGCAGACATTTATTCCTCCCCTTTTAAATAGGAAACATCAAAACAGCTCTTTTCATCATCTTTGAATTGCATGCATTAATCTTAATATACATATTAATTTATTTACAGCCTTTTGATTCTGTGTCTCCTCCTCATTTCATGGAAAGCCATGCAGGAAGGATTTCAAATTCAGGGCCTCTCCTCATGCTAATAAGACTAGGGCAGCAGAACCTGCAACAACTCTTGAAAACACCAAGAGGCTGCAGATTCTGCAGAAGTCCTGGTCACTGCCACTCACCAACCAGCCCTAGAAACTCATGTGTTCACTTTTCTCAAATATAAGTGTATATGGTTTTTGTTACTAAAAAACCATTTCTATATTTTCTATATTATAACTCTAACTCAGAAGCCACTGTACCGGTACACTCCAGTTTCCATTTATAATGGGTATATCCCTCTCACATGCAGCCACATGCTTGAATCCCTTATTAAAGCATACACACCCTAATCCTCCTTGCAAGGTAATTCCTTGATCATTCTCTTTGCCACTGCTATGACAACACACACCCCAACATAAACATACAAGTACATTTTCAAAAAAGACACCAGATTTCCCCTGCATTCCCCTTGAAGCCCCCTTTAGATACCATTAATATAGCCACATTCTATTACATTCTCTTTTTATAAAGCTTGATTTATTTTTTTCCTGATTCTAAAGGTCAGTACAGTAAGCAGCTGCCATACCTTAACTCGTAGCTCCTTCATAGGAGGAGGCAGCAGCAGACCTCTAATCTGAGTCACGATAGGACCTTCTACCCCAGGAACAATAATAGTGTCTCCTTCTCTCAGACGTCCATTAATCAGAATAACATCTATGGTAGTGCCCATGCCTGGCAGTGCTTTAACCTGAGTGAAAGGGGAAAAAAGTCACTTCGTATTTAAGCACTTCAAATACACATTTTTTACCATAAGGAAAGGTGCAGGGAAGGGAGAAATTTCTATATGAATTTCAAGGAAGAGTTGCTGTATTACCTCCATGACTTGAGCTCTCAGCTCCTGACACTCAGCCAGTCTCTTGGTCAGCATGGTTTGTGTGAGCTCAACGAGAAGAGCTATCAGACTTCCCATGCCATCCCCTGTGTGAGCAGAGGTAGGTACAAGAGAAACAAAAGTGCGGGGATCCTTATTCTCATAAAACAAGGCAGCGTTCAAGCCCTGGAATCAGGATTAACAGTTACATAGGGAAAAGCACATAGACACATCAGTAATGACAGTAACATTCAACTCCAGGCAATACCATTGCATTTTTAAAATCCCAATTTAAAAAGCCAGCACTGTTACTGACAGCATGCTATGGAACACGAAGCTTCAATCCACACTTGGAAGCAGTGTGGGATAATTCTACAAAGCTAATTACCCCATCTAGCTTCTAGACAGCATTGTATGTCACCAACAGAGGAAGTTCCCAGAACTGATGTGATTCATACCCTGCCAGTATCCAAGAGAAAGAGACAGATGGGATTCTCTCAGGCTATTCCCAAAGAGAAAGAGAACAGTGACAGAAAACTTCAACTGCTATTCATGACTCCATTAACCATGCACAGAAATTAGCTATTTTTCTCCAAACCAGCAGTAAGGGTGGAGCAGTTAAAATTATGCAAAATGTAAAAACAAAGTTTGGTTTATAAGAGGTTAACACCAATGTGTCAGAAGAGATGCAACAGTTTTCTCAATATTCCAAGTTGTTTTGAGGAAAGGGGAAAAAACAAAACACAACAAAAACCACCCACTAGCCCAAAACAAACCACACCACACACCCACCCCTCTTTACTACCACTTTTAAGCAAAAAAACTTGAATATTCCAACCTACCTGTTTTGCAAATTCCACTATGATAGCTTTTGCACGTTCTTCAAATTCATCTTTCGTATTTTTTTTCTGCTTCTTTAAGGTGACAGCTACATCTGTATCTGGACTTTTTTTCCAGTCATATAACCTATCAATCTTGAAAATACAACAGTATGTCATCTTATGCAGCTTACTAAAGGGTGTCTTTATGCTTATGCCACATCAGCAGTGAGAAATACTTTATCAACCAACTTAGCCAGCCGTCTATCTGCTCCAGTAATCAAATTAAAGTGTTCTTATTTGCTTTAGCTGCTATGTTTAGCTCTGTTTATGTCAAGCAGTATTACAGGATAGCAATATTACTTCAGATTTTAAAAATTCAAGCTATAGTAATCTTTTTCATATGAAAAAAGTTTATATGCATAAATTACACCAAGGTTAAAATAAAACATTAGAAGAGACCTGTTTATAGATTCACATACACACCAAAAAAAACCAAAACCACAGAGGTGTTTGTGGTTTTTCCTGAAAAGAGACTACACTAGTTTTACAAAGAACTTCTAAAATTTACTGGTAAATATGGACCCTTTCCCATGTTGCTATAGAGAAGGGACCAGAGTAGGGTTGTTCAAAAGACACAACTGTATTTCCAAAACACTTCCCCACGATAGCTGCCAAAGCAGGACAGACTTAGCCCAAAAATCTACAAAAATCAGACTCAGCCCAGAAATCGAAACTACATCTTAAGAAAATGGATTATAACCTGGTCAAATAATACAACTATAACTTAAAATGCAAGAGCTCTTAGCTATTTAATTTCAGGTTCACTGGAGGCCTTTGATGCTAACAATGATAGTCAGGTCCTTGGGTCTGACCGAGAGGGAACTCTCTACTACTCTGCCATAAGGCCTGGACACCTCTCCATCCATGTTCTTTCAAAAAGTAGCTGGTTTTGGCAATGAGATAATGGCCTCCTCAGTTCCAACCACCTTCAATCTTAATGCTCCTTTCATTTTTGAAGTATATTGCAATTTTTACACTGCACACAAATAGCCTTCTGACAGCTCTCTGTCAGCATGTCAGATGGCTTCCAAAGTCATTGGGCATGAGTAATTTCCATATATATATAAAATAATTCATTGAGTCATCACAAACAGGCAGCATAATTTCTCATGCACAGGATTTCTAAAAACAGGGCAGAAAATAACTGGCTGATTTTCCAGCTAATATAGCAAAGCCCAAAACACTTCCCACCAATGTGAGCAACATTGCTGCTCCATGGCCTAAAGTCAGCTTGTCTTCAAGTCAAACTGACCAGTATCAGTGGCTAAAGTATGACTCAGCAACATGAAGCTCGTGTTGGAATTTTATCAGAAAATGCACACAAATCTATATAAGTAGGCACAAGGAAAAAAACCCACAACTGAAGTACAACTTCCAGAAGTGTGAATCATACACAGAAGTTACATAAGGCAACAAAATTTACCAGTCAGGACTCCAAGAAGTTCTGATTGTTCTGCAAAGCTCCCACAGAGCCATTGTGGTATCAAGGACACAGAAAAATGCAACACACAGGACCCAAGAACCACCCCTTCAGATTTTACACAAAACAATTCCAGTTCAAGGAAGAAAACAGACAATTGTCAAATGCCAAATGCACTATTAGAGTAGAGAAATATACCATTAGGATAAAAATCTATCCTACCTTGTTGAGAGCTACTATAAAGGGGCATTTCTTTGATTTCAACAGATTTATTGATTCAATTGTCTGTGGTTCCAAACCATGCATGATGTCAACTACAAGTATAGCAATATCACAAAGTGAGCTTCCTCTATTTCTTAGATTGCTGTGACATTAAAAGACACAAAAAAAAAAATCAGTCATTTAGCAACAGAACTTCTATAAAAACGCCAAGTACAAGGTCAAATCGACAAACAAAAAGCTAAAGCTCATCAGTTATTTCCCCTCAAAAATGTAAACCATTCAAATGACACTTCATAATTTTCGTTTATCAAAATACATTAAAGAATGGGTAAGCAAAAGTAAGAAATTATTATCCTGAAAGTTTTCATATTATTATATATTTTTACAATGTAAGATATATTCTGATCATTTTCTGAGCAACTACAATTGAGACAGTTAAAGTGAAATGCAGGAGTGTAAAACCTGAACAAGACTTATTTTTATATACTGCAAAAACACTAAGACTATCACGATTTTATACAATACAAGGTAAAGAGACTATCACATCTTTGTTGCCAAACAAAACCTGGCTAGAAGATGGAGAGCTGTAAGAGGTACCATGCCAAGGTATTGATCTGAACATTACCAAGTGCCCCACAACACAGCATTTTTCAATGCTTACAAAGGTTTTTACTGAAAAATGTCACATCAAAGTCTTAATCCTTCTGTTTCAAGATTTCACCCAAGATCTCAGTGAGTTCAGTTATGCATGTCATGTTTTACACTTAAAAGCTGATTTAGTGGCTTGCCTGTATGCCACTGGTGTTCCTAGAATGCATTTGATCTCTGCTAAGACTCAGACGACTTGTGTAATTAGTAACTTCCAGTCTTACAAACTCAGTTACCTTAACTGGGACACTATGAATAAGAGACTAGGAAAAAAGTTTTAATTTTTCATAGCAGAGTACTTAGGTCACCTGAAATCCTCACCTTTTTTCCTCCAGCTAGCTTCCTGCTTCCATCTTTCCTCTTACACTAACTATTTATTTACATGCTTTTTCAGATATTCATGGCTCAATTGGCACGAAGACAGAAAATTAATCAGCTATAAAAGGCCAGCAATTAACCAGATATAAAAAGCACCTGCAAATGAAGCAAATCCACTTAATTCCTCTACTTAAGTTGGTTTTGTCGGACTTTTTTTCAAGTGAGAACTAAAACAATGAATTAAGCAAAGACCACACTTTGCTAAGAATATCTCCAGATGCTTTTGCCATCAGTTCTGAGAAGTACAACATTGTGAGAAAATGTTACCTGAAAGACTCATGTCCTGGAGTGTCGATTATCAGCATGCCTGGAATTTTTATGTTCTCTCTGTCAAACTAACATTCAAAATATTAGACATCTTGTAGAGATTACACAAGAAAAAAAAAGAACAAAATAAGAGCTGGCAACATTACTGACAGCCTGCGCTTCAAAAATCCAGATACATATTTTAAGGCCAGCATCCTCTATAAACCAAATCAGTCGACAGTCATTTCAACATTAAAAAAAGTGATGCAGCACATTCCTCCAGCTGCCAACTGGCCACGAGCTAAGCTAAAATCTGTAAGACAAGGCAGCCTACAGAAGAAAAACTATTTCAAGGTAGTGAGATGTACTGTCCTTATCTTGATGATTTTCTCTCTCCCCTAAGTTTACAGGTTTACTAAGTTGAGTAAAATCTTGGAAAAAGCCATTACTACACCAAGGCTTTTCAGCCAGTTGCTTCTGCAAGCAAAATAGGATAGAGTATCCAAAACAAATTATACAGAACAGTTACTATTTCTGTAACATGATAAAATTCATCACCCAGAAACTGGCCAAATTTCAGCATACACAGCAAAGGGTAAGTTTTTAACACAAAATATACTCAAGAGGTTTCAAGAGTCTCAATTTACAATCAAAATACTGACAAGTAAGCAGTCTGTGTACATATGTGCACTGTCCAGAACAGAGTATTTGCATATTTTTCTGAAGAAACAGCAATGCATTAACTAAAATCAAATGTATGAAAAATGAGACAACCTCCCCTTTGCTGGGGGAATGATAGGAATTAAAAAACAATCAACCACAAGATTAGAGTAGGGGAGGAGGTACATCTGTCCATGTCAGGAAATCTCACGAGGCCTTTATTAGTCTACATTTCATATTTTTTAAGATGCAGTTGTTGAAGTGCTATAACTTACATTTTTCACCATCTTGGTTTGTTCATTAATAGCTTCAAGAGGAACATTAGTTGCACCAATCTGCTGAGTGATACCACCAGCTTCACTGTCCTGCACGTGAGTGTGGCGGAGCTAAAGAAAAAAAAAGACCAGAAATACTTACATTGAAGAGACTAAAGTTATGTCTGAGCACTCTCTAATTCTCTCTGTCTTCAACCAAAAAAATAAATGCCTAAACAAGAGGCACAGGCAGTGCTTTCACAGTCCACACCTTACCTTATCTAAAATTTTGGTCTTGCCTGTGTCTACATGCCCCAGGACACAGATAACTGGTGCTCTGAGCTTTTCAGTGTTCATATTTTTGCTGTTTTCAGCTCGTCGCTTCTATGTAAAAGACACATAAAAATTGGTGAGTATAAACCAAAAACCACAGCTCATCTCTTATCTTGATTACGTACATACAAACATATAATTAGCTGTGGGACTTACATGTTCAAGGCAATTTAAGGGCTGTCATCCCTCTTTTGGTAAATCAAAAATTTTTTACTAACACTTACATTTTTGGTTGGTTCTTGTTACAATCTAGTAGGCTAGGTTGTTATATCCACTAACAGCAGCTTTGCTGAAGGTGCATTCTGAACAAGCACCTTGGGTGAGGAAACCAAGAACATTAGCAGCCATGAAAGCACTGAACAGTTTAAACACATCTTTTAGAACTTGAAAATATCTATCTGTAAAGAATAAAACCCTCTTTTTCCAGAAGGGATATAGAGATGGAGGGGAACAAGACTGAAGCTGCCATCTTTGTGGTCAAGTTACCTAAAAACAAATACTTTATCTTCACACAAAACCAAGGGGTTTTTTTTTCCTTAATTAATACAATTTCTGAACCTGCTTAAATATTAGCCCTGACACAACCACCATTTTAACAAATTTTACAAAATTAACTGAAAATTAATCTGTTTGTTATACAACCCAAGAATCCAAGTGTATTTTACTACCTCAATTCTCCGTTTAGCTTTGTCATAAGCACGCTCCTCCTTAGTGCGGTCATCATCAGAGTCATACTCAGAATCAGAGCTAATTTCCTTGCTAGGCTTTTTTTCCATAGATTGTTTTCCAATTGCTTGGGAGTCTGGCTCTCTCTCATCTGAAGTCTTTTCATCCTCATCTTCACTGCCTTCACTGTCTTCAGATTCTTCACTCTCTTCTTCCTCTTCCTCCTCGTCATCTTCTTCCTCCTCTTCATCTTCCACTTCATTTTGTTCTTTGACTTCAATATGGACAGGTTTGCTCTCTGTTAAAAAAAACAAAAAGTAATAATTCTTTATTAAGTTCACACTTCTGGGGGGAGATGGCACCAAAAAACAAAAGAGACTACTAGAGAAGAATGAGGACTGAGAGTAGGTTCTACAATAAGTGCTTGTCAAGATCATTTTTCAACTTCCAATGTAAGAAGAAAAAAAAAAGTGTTTCATGTTCAGAGTTGTTGGCTTGTGTTTCAAATCCAGAAAGAAAGCAAGTTTAGGGTGGAGTGAAGAATGATATTATCAGCACGCTTATGTTTAACATTATTTGCAAACATTCAGACATTCTTTAAAGTCATGTGCACGTCATAAAGGAATAATGCACCAACACATTTTTAATAAAGCTAAAATACTCCAAGTCATTACTATATGGGTTCTGTACACTACTGATCAGGAAGGCACATTTAAGCAGGCATAATAATCAGAACAAACGGTCTCTTTTACATCCATTAAAAAAAAATCTCATCTTCAAGTTTTCTTAGATGGTTCAGAGAAGATTAGCATTTTTCATAGGAATTCTTCAATAAACAAACAAAGAATTATCAATAAGTAATTTTCTTTCTTTGAAAGCTTCCTATTTATAATCACCTGTAAAATCATAAAAGGCAAGCTGATGATCACTTTAAAACCATGGATTCTCCTCCTTACAACACTGCTAGCAGGCTCACTGCTGTTAGAGATTAGTAACAATTCCTTGCTACACTCATAGTCCATCATCTTAGTAATACACTAAATCTAATTCCCAGGAAGACTCTTTTTCTGTATCCCATTGACAAAGCCTTCAAATCCAAGTAGTAAGAAGTGCTATGTCCTCTCCAAGACAGTGGTGCCAGACTAAAACAAACACTTAAGAAGGCGAGCAGCCCTTAGAACTCAAAAGCGCCAGAGGAACACACTTGTGCTGGAATTAAATCCATTCTGGTATATGTATCTGTGTGCCAAGTATTACACTCAAAAGCACAGGTGTCAGAAGCATAGGCAAGTAACAAGTACTTGATGAATAAATAATCTTTAAGCATAAGAAACAAGACATTAAGGAAGCACCAAGTCCAGTAATCAACTCCTGTTCAGGATGGCTCACAGAAACACACTTTCCTCCACCACTGGAAGAAAGTATCTGAGAAGTTATCCCTGCACTGTAGCACAACCCTAAGTTTGCCATAAACATTGCTGTTGAGTACAAACAGAATATGGCCTTTGGCATACATGCACAGGAATATATATGTTCTGGCAATTCCTTCCCTTCTTCTAAACCTGCCTCTCAAAGAAGCACATCATAGAATCACACAATAGTTTGGGCTGAATGAGACTTCAAAGACCATCTAGTTACAGCCTCCCTGCCAAGGGCAGGGACACTTCCCACTAGAGCAGGTTGCTCAAAGACCCCATCCAACCTGGCCTTGAACACTTCCAGGGATGGGGATCCACAGCTTCTCTGGGCAACCTCTTCCAGTGTCTCACCACCCTCACAGTGAAGAAGCTCTTCCTAATACCTCAGCTAAACCTACTCTCAGTTTGAATCAATTTCTTCTTGTCCTGTCACTACACAGTCCTGTAAATCGTCTTTCTCCCTCTTTCCTGTAGGCTCCCTTTACGTACTGGAAGGCTGCAATTAGGTCACCCTAGAGCCTTCTCTATAACAGGCTGAACAATCCCAATTCTTTCAGCCTCTCCTTGTAGAGGAGAACTTATAGCACATGCACACTTAACCTTCACACCATTTTATTCCCCCACTTCTTTGAAAACTTCTCGCAGGGGTACTCTTCTAGATGCTGCCAGATTCACGTAATAAAAATACTACCGCTTTGAAATTATTACTAGAGAAATACAATACCAGGTAAAAGGTTTCCCTAAGTTCACAGAGATGGTTTAAGCACATATTAGAGAAGAGGATTTTTACTCCCATAACAAAGGACAAAAAAATTACAACCCAGTTCTTTTAGATGGTAACTCCACATAAGAGTATTTCCAAAGGGTTTTCTTAAGCAGTATTTGCATGGCTTCTGAAAGCTCTGCTTTAGGGAAGAGGTTCTTGTATGTATTTATCATCATACTTACCTCACAATTTATCTAACAGAGCAGAGGAAAAATCTAAGTAAAATATTGTTTTCTATAGAAACGGAAAACTTAGCCCAAAGCCTCTTAACCAGAAAAAACCATAAATTTGGTATTTACATGCCCACCTTTCTCTCCATCTTCATCACTAACCATAGCTTCCCAGTCATCCAGACCTGCATCTTCTGTTTCATCTTCTTCCTCTTTTTCTTCTGAAACCAAGAAACCCAACACTGAAGTTAAAAAAAGTCAGTCCAGCAACATATAACATTTTTACATGTCCCTTCTTTTGACATACTGACAACTGCAATTTGCAAGTTTGCTGTTACCACAATTCTATTGAAGTATCTCCACATTCCATAAAAAGAAGATGCTGCATACTTAAAAAATAATCTCCAATTCTCTCCACAAAAATCATGTAGCATTTTTGCCTAGACAAACTTTTGTGGAAGACACAGGAAACCTACTCATCTAGTTCCTGTCTGCATATCATGCCAATACCTGCATAATGCCTGCCACACAAACCTGTACCACAATCATAATCCTTGCAAGGAGTTGCCCAATTATCAGTCACCATGTGTAACAAAGTGGCAGAGAAACAAGAATACAAGTTACAGTAGAATTTTAACTAGTAAGAATATACAAATTGTCTATAAAAATGACACCAGTGCCTTAACATAAATATACCATGGATTCCAGAAGCATTAAACATACTCATTCAGCAGGAATTCAGTTAGATTTATGAAAAGACTGCAGCTCTTAGTAAGAGATGAATAGGAAAATGCAAACATACAACCCTCTCCAAAAGAGGCATTACACAATATATATTTGCTGCAGCACATGTGTCATAAATTTCAGCTCTCTGAAATGAAGACTAAGTTCCACACTGCTAGAATATTAGCTAGGAACTAGTGTTCTGCCAGTGAGCCCTTCTCCTAAGGCAATGGAAGAGCAATCATGAGATAAGCTAGAATCACAGGACACATTCAGCTTTGTTTTCAAAAGCTGCACTTTTTGTCAGTATTTGTCTGACTTAATAAGGGTAAAAATTGAAACAGTCTCCTTGCAGAGAAAGAAGTCCAGTACAATGTGATTTTGACCAAGCAAGTACTGTGTGTAGGCAAAGATGCAGGCAACAATCTGATCAGCAAACTTGCTGATAATTCAGTTTCACAAGCTAACACATATCCTCTTCATTCAGCACTTGTGAAAGCAAAGCATCTGGCATAAAGAATACAATCACTGCAAATATTGCACTATCAATTCTAGAAGCAGCATATTTCCTCCCTACCTCCACCTAACTGTTGACAAAACAAACTTGTAAAAGCAAGTGAAAAGTCAAGGGAGTGAATAAGGCACTGAATGTGCTCACTTGAGATAACTGACCAAGCCAATTGAACACTGGAGTTCACCCAGAATAAGGAACCTTTACACACTCATTTTGAAACTTCATGTGTTTTACTCCATAAAATTTCATCAGTTCCTCCCTTAAGAAAGGAAAAAAAAGAAAAAGGCAACTACCTCAAGAAAGGATGGCCATTCAGCCCCATCCAGCAAGGTATGATAACTATCATGCAGCACTGACACACAAGCTTAAATGTTTGAAATTTATTAGCATTACCACCAACCTGGATCTACAGGAAGAGCAGCCTCTTCTTTCACTGGTGTTTCCAGTTCTACAGCATCTTCAGCTGGGGAAGTTACCTCCACACTTTCTGAAATTGCACGACAGAAGTTGGTTGCTACATACTTTCAAAGTGCAAACTGACTGACCATACAGCTCCACTCCAGCTTCTTTGGAAAACATTTGGCTTTCTAAGCAGTTGAACAGGTTTGTAAGATAGGTCAGTTACGGACATTAAAAACTCGTCCCTTTTTTTAAAAGACAAGAGAAAATGAAGTAATACTAGTGAATTACCCACACCTCCCCTACTGTTCCACTAAAAATGAAAACTACAAAAAAAAAAGAAAAAAAATTACTGATACAATTTAGATAAGCACCATTTTCAATCCTTTACACACACTCCATAAATGATAAGCAGGCACGTAACTAATGTCAAAAAAAGAAAAAGAAAAAACAGCTAAGTAAGTTTAAAAATTTCAGATGTATTTCTAAGGGTTAGTCTTCAGAAAAGCCACAGTAATCTTCCAGACGAAAGTAACAAACTACAAAAGTAAAAAACTGACATGTTCAACTTACATCTACCAATGCAATGAATTCTAAGGTTTTAAAAATGCAAGCTCTTTGAACTGCCCTGAACAACTTGCACCCAGGAGCTGAAAACTGGTTTTATATACAAATTATATACAGAAAGCAAATGAACAAAGTGTCTCCAATTTAAAAGTACTAAAACTAGGATCAATGTCTTTTCATCCTGGAACAAACTGAGACTTAATTATAAGTCACTATTATTTAAACTACTTTGTATTTGACATATACATGCACACAAAGCATTCAACATCACATTTGTAAAAGGCCTCTACACCCTGTACATCCCCAACATTTAGAAAATCTAAACCCCGAAACGAAATTAGCTTAAGATTAGCTGATTTATTTTAGAAATACTTCCAGAAATATGACTGATCAATTAGGTATCTGTATATGCAAACTACACCTTCTTTATTTTCTGGCTGCTGCTGCTTCTTTCTCTTTTTGTCTTCATATATTGGCCTCTTCTTTGGCACAGAGTCCTTCGATGGCACTTCAACACCTGCAAAACAAACAAAAAAACTGCTAAAAAGAAAATCCAGGTAATTAATAAACAAACTTTGGTTTAAATGAGAACATGTTTTCCAAAATTAGAAGATGGAGGAAGAAAAGAGTAGAAAGCAAGTTCAATGCATATTTTATCTTTTTTTAAAAGTTGGGATTCAAAAGCTAGAAAACTTGAGTGAAGTATAGTTCTTCAGATACTCATGTCTGCTCTCAAAAAGAAGTCAGATAACTGGAGGAAGGCGATGGCAATGAAACAAAATATAAACAAAACAATTGGATTCTATGACTGCAGGTCTGAAGCTATCACAAACCTGCATAAAACGCCATGAACACATACATGATGATTAACAATTCAAAGTCTGCTATGTAAAAAAATCACTTAAAACCTGTCCGCCAATGGTCCTAGTTTCAGACAATTTGGAGTAGTTCACAGGCAGAACTCTTCTTAAATGCTTAAGGCTGCTCAGCAGATAACATTTTCCCTTTCCCTCAGTGTGGGAAGGTTTATGTTTTTTGATTTGTTTTGTTTGTTCAGATTTTTGGGTTTTGGTTGTTGCTGTTTTAAGTTGTTTTTTTAAATTTTACAATACTGATGGTTTCAGGTATGAAAATAATGCCAGGTTCAATTCATGAGCTTCATCTTTGCCTCACCAGGAAGTGGGTGCTGTAATATATGATGAGACATTCAAAACCAGAAGTTTGGCACGAAGACAAATTAAGAACTGAATTAATGCTGCACATTCCAATTTTTTTTAAGGTACTGAGTGATTTATATTGCAGATCTGACAAAAATCCAGTTGTAGGGGCACATAAATAGAAAGATTCTAATAGCTACAGCAACAACCAAGGAGAAATAGCCTTCACGTATGTTTAAGAGCTCCAAACATTTTACTAGCTACGAAAATTCTTACATTTATACATCCACCTACCAGTAAAGTGTCAGATAGTGTACTCTACAAATACACTCAGCTCCTACAAATTACTTTCGTTTTTTAGTCACAAACCAGTTACCAAGAACAATTTAGGACATTTTACTTACAACATATTGGACAATTTTACTTCATTCCAATGGCAACAGATTATATTTCACCGAAAAGCTCTTACATACTCCTGGCAAATCCCAGAGAAAAACATATCTTCTCCAAGGACTTCCCCCATTGTTTTTGAAGCAAAACAGTGCACTTGCCTAACTAAGCATGTGAATTAATTCAACAAGATCCAGTTCACTGGTCTTACAAGACCTTCAGCACATCCCATGTGCTTTTCCTGGCCTTTAGACCACTTCTTTAAGTGCTTTTTGCTAAGTTCCACAAGTAACATCTTTAAACTGCAAGTAGACTGTATTAAAAAGCTGGATATTCAAAGTGTAAGATAAAAATACAGGCACTCTTAAACTACTTAAGAAATAAAGGGGAAAGGAGGGCAAAAACTGCCTTCCTTGACAACAGAGCAGCTTTACATGGAATCACTCAGTACTTGCCCTCCTAGCTCCAGATAGGAAAAAAAATAAACACAGAGCTATAACAGGTATAAAGTTTGGTTGGGTTTTTTGGTTCGGTTTGGTTTTAATTATTATTAAACTCTACTGCTTACCCTGAGCTTGGAGTAGTTTAAGAGTAGCCTCTGCTCTGGCTCTGGCTTCTCGCTGAGTTTTTGTTAAAAGCTTTCCCTCTTTCTTCAAACGCTCCTTCCTCTCCTTTTCCTTCTGTTTCTTCCTTTCTTTCCTCTCTTGCTCTAATCGTTCCTAGAAAAAGATAAATAAACATGCAGAAGCTCTAAAGTATGCTTTACACAAAAGCTGCCCACGTATATTCTGTTTATGAGAAACATATTAAGGATTAATTCACCAACTGCACCAGCAAGCAGACAGATTAAAGCTACTCTCTTCCTTATTTTATCCTTGGAGTGAGATATACAGTACCTCCTCTTTGCGTTTTGCTTCAAGTTCCTCCAGTCGTCTTATGCGTTCTTCCTCCTCTCTTTTTGCCCTTTCCTCCTCCTCTTTCATTTTAGCCAAGGCCTCTTGCATGGCTTTAACTGTGGCTTTACTGGGACCCTTCTTCTTCTCTTTCTCTTTTTCTTCTTTCTCACCTTTCTTTTTTTTCTTGTCTTTTTTCTTTTTGTCCCCCTCATTGTCATCAGCTACAGAAAGAAGAGGCATATTTTCAAAGACTCCAGAAATTTCAAAGATACTTTAAATACAATTTATGTTTCAAATATGATAAATAGCATCAAATAAGGAATATTTTCACTGGCTACTACATAAACATTTCATAATGAAAACAATAAAACTCTCAAGTCTTGGCCTGAAGTCTTAAAATATCAGAATAACAGGGAAGTGAAAAAGTACTCTTGCAATACTGTAATCATATACTGTAATCAGAATTCACCATTTGGCTTGTTTTCTCATATACCTGAACAAACTGCAGGTCAGAAAACACAGCCACCTGTCAGCCAACACAGAGAGGCAGACAAGGCTACCAAATTTCTAGTATTCACAGTTCACAATAAACCAAACACACTATCCTCACTGCCTGGCACCTCTCTGGTCTTATAAAAATGACAATATTTAAATTAAAGTTTAAGAAACCATGTTACAAACCTTCTGTTCCTGCAGCAGTCTCTCCTTTCTCCCCAGGGCCAGAGATTGCTGTAACTTCAGGAGAAGCCTTCTCTTCAGTTTTTTTTAGAGATTCCTTTGGCTTTGCTGGTTCTTTACCACCTTCTAATTCTTCCTTCTCTTTCTGTTTCCTCAACTTGGCTTTTTCTTCTTCACGTTTTTTTCTTTCACGTTCTTTTTTTTCTGCCTTCTTCTGAGCCACTGTTTTTACTTTGAATGAAGGTTCTTCTTCATCATCCCCACTCTCTGCAGCAGGAGCAGACTTTGGCTTTTGGTTTTTCTTTTGTCCTTTTCTAGACTGGGAAGCCTCATCTGATTCATCTCCACTCTCGCCTGTAGACACTCCTCCCCCACGCTCTTTGCTTTTCTTAATGTTAGTTTCATCTTCTTCTGACAAATCGTGTTTTTTATTTGACTTCTGAGTTTTCCCTTTGCTTTTCTTAAGCTGTGTCTCATGATCATCATCATCACTGCCAGAAAGCATGTCTTGTTTAGCTTTCTGAGGTTTTTTAGATTTTTTATCTTTATCTTCCACTTCCTCACTGTCATAGTCATTTTCCAGATTGGCTTTTTTACTCTTTCCTTTTCTTTTTTTATCTTGTTTTGATATGCTTTCTTCATTATCATTTTCAACCTGGTAATTAAACAATTCAATAATCAGCCATGAAAAATTACTCGCTGTCATTAGCTAAGCATTGAGATACATCAAGAAAAACCTCTCTTATTGAACACAAAGTTTGAAAGCAATAACTATTCCTGCTGAGTGTATCATACTTCAGCGCACAAGTAAGATTTATTCTGATTGGCTTTGAATAATTATCAGCATGAAGACATGGGTTTTTTTGTGATTGACTTTTTACTATGAAAATATGATCAAATATAATTAAAAGAACATGCTAGCTGCACATTTCACGTAGGATTTCCACTACACTACAACTAGAAGTTCTCTGGGACAGAAGTGTCTCATATTTTAACTATTTCCTATTAAAAAGCCCACCTCCCTCTTAGTGTTCACCTTTCCTGTAGAAGGTTGTTCCCTGTCAACTTTCCCTCCTTGCGCCTCTATTGACAGCTCCTCCAGCTCCTTCAGGATATCATCTTCACTAAAACAAGAAAAAAGTTAGGGTACTTCAGTAACTGAGTTTTTGGACAATGAAGTAAGATCTGGCAGGTGGGAAAAAACCTCTAACTTACTCAAAATCTTGTTTCTTCTTCTCTTTTTTCTTTTTGCCTTTGGATTTTTGAGGCTCTTGATCCTTTGCAGCTCCTGCACCTTCTATCTCAGCAGCAAGGGCATCAATATCAATATCATCTTTTGCACTAAAATGAAAAAGGAAAGCAGGGTTATCACTAGTTCAAACATTAAGTTTACATAAGTAGAAGTCATCTGAATAAAAAAAATATAAATTTCAAAATGCAAAACCAATCACAAAATATATGCAATGCAGGTAAATCCTCCATGTTTAACAAATGTTTATGCACTGTTACCTTATTCCACTCAGTAGGAAGGGAAGGAAAAAACCTTCACACGTGTGGTCTGCTTGAAGGGAGGTGGAACAATAAAACACATTCAGTTCTTGCAATCCCAACTTTAAAAGTTTAGCTGTGCAATTTGATGCACCTTCTTAGAAGAAGGTAACTAGACTGTTTGACTTTGGTCCTCCAAAAGATAAGTTGTTTGGCCCTTCAATTCACAGGTGCCATTGATAGAAGAGCAGCCACCACGATGGAAGTGTAAAATGAAGCACAAATTCACAACCAGGAGATCCTACTAGGAGATATTTATCTGCTCCTTCAAACACCCTTTAGCAAACAATAAAACTACTGTGTTTTTATTTAGCAAATAAGTGAAAGTTCTTTACAGCTTTCAACTCACAATAACAGTTGCCTGTGCTTTGCCATCAGACTAAAAATTTTATTATCTTTCAAGAAAAGTCACACAGATGAACAAAGTTCAGCCCCAAGCCAGACTTTAAAGCATATAATAAAAAATACCCATGTAGTTGGCAAGCAACCATTTGTACCACTTGCCTTAGTATTACCTCTCTGAGGCCTAAAGAAAGCCAGAAGAAGTTTTTGTCCAGACATTTTTACCACCTAATCACACTCACAGTACAATTGTAAGAAAGAAGTCTTACTAATTCCATGCTTCACACTAAGAGCTTTGGTACCTCACAGTACAGCACCTGTATTGCCAGAGATACTTTTAGTCAAGAAAAAACACATCTAAAATACACCTAGTAACACTTCCTCATATGTTGACTTGATTTGTAATACATTTGTCAAAAGAAATGTATCTCTCAAATAGTTAATGCAAGATCTCTGAAGTAATCCTCACCTCCCTCAAGAGAAAATACACATCTTGGCCATTCTCATCCTAAGATGATTTGATGTTTCAGCAACTGAAGTGCTGTTTTATAAGCAGTTTAACTGGCTGTATATCAGGGCTAACAGCTGAAATAAAAATGCCACTCACTTCTATACCTGGAATTAAAGCCCTAATGTCAGGCTAAGTACATTATATCCAGGCCTACACACAGGCCCTCAAACTTGTTTTTGCATTAATTGATGAATATCAACTTTACTAAGCACACTTGCTTACCTTCTTTTCCTCTAGGAGTTAATGGAGGAGACTGAGTCATATCCAAGCTTGAAGTAGTTTGAAAACACCAAAACACATGCTCTACTACTACTTCTTCCAAGGCTGTACTGCTCCCCTTACTACAGGATCTTAACCATGTGGTTGGTCAGATACCAAAGCACCAGGCCTTTATACAACTCATATTTGACATGGCGATTACCAAGGCTGACTTCTCACAATGAGTTTAGCAGAAAGTTATGGCCAAACATAAAACACATGGGGTCTTCGCTACAAGCAAAGATGTCAGTGGTATCTCATGTTTTCCAGGGTACAGGCTTTAAGAGGATAAGGTTTTATTTGCTGTTAAGTCAACTCACTTCAATCGAACTTTGAAGAAGAAAACTTCTTTAGGGAAAAAAAAAAATCTCAAACCCTGAAAAAGCTATTTGACAGACATTAAGTTTTAACACCCACCAGCAAGAACAGTTTAGGAATTATAACAATAACAACAACAACAATAATAATGATCACCCAGCTGTCGCAATAGCAGCATCAATACAAAAGCCTTTCCAAACTTGGCTTTCACTGTTTAGTTTCTGAAAAAATGGTCAATGGTTTCTGACCAAAAAAATCCCCAACAAAAAACACCCAAACAAACCAACCAAAAATTCCTCTATACTTTCCACTACACTTCCATTTACTAAGAAGTGACAGAGCAAGCTTCAAGTATTTGAGCCTCAGTGATGTAAGAAGTAAAATTAACGCTGCGTGCAATTATATATACAGCTACAACTCAAAAGAACTAACAAGCAAGAATATCATTGGAAAGCCAAGGAATTCAAACACTGGCTTCCATTACTATAAGTTTATTCCCATACTGATCTTGAATTTCCTTAGCTTTTAAAGCTCTAATAATATTCCACTAGCATTTCATAAGAAAGCTGAAAATAAAATTAAGAAGGTGCTCCCCCCACTCCTGGGAAATTCTTATTCCTTTTTATAAGGAACCAACTACACTTAGACACAGCACATGTATCACATTTCCTACAGGCATTGTTGATACGGGAACCTGAAAGGACTGGAATGCTCATGTGGTTTTCAATTTTGACCTCAAACTGCTTTTGCATGAAGACTTTATAAACAGATTTCACAGCCTCACTACCTTAGACCATTCAAGCTCACAATGCTTTGGCACTAAAAAAACGCCTCACATTTCCACAATACAAGAGGCTCAAGGAGATCTGAAAAACAAAGTGCTATTGCACTGCAGAGATGGAGTTACTTCCCTGATTTTCCTTTGTCTTTGTTTCACAGGTGAAGCCTAAGCCACCTCTGTTATTCACATATTTTGATTCCAGCCTCTATTTTTGCTGCCAGATATAAAAAGAGTATTGATACTGCTAAAGCAGCATTTCAATGCATTAAATTACAGCAGGAATTAGGTGTGTGTACTTCACTCAAACCTAAACAAGCAGTTTCCAAAAAAATGGCTGCAGACATTTTTCCACGGAGCTCTGTGCCTAAGATAGGGCAAAACTCTGCAGTGGGAAAAGATAAGTCATGCTAATTAAAGCAGAGTGCAGTAATCAATAACATATAAACAGAGATCACTGTATTTCATACATCAAACAAAATATTTTTTCTTTAGAATTGCATCACTAATCAAAAAGAAAAAGTGCTCGACATTTTCCCTACACAATTTCACTGCCTTTTGCCATTTAAGCAAGGTTACAGTAATGTAAATCTTTAAAATAGCACCCAGAAACATTTGCATACTTTATACTGAAAAAATATTTACCTTAATGCCCTAGAAGTTACATTAAGAACTCTGTTTCCCAAAATGGTTTCAGTACAAGTTGTCTGCACAGACTAATGAACACCTGTATTACATGGGAGAAGCCACTTAAGGATAGATTCCTGAATATTCACTGGGTCACAAGTTAAATGCTGTGCTAACACAATATTCTGTACCAAGCCAGGATCATATATTCCCAGACCATCCCAAGTAAGTGTTTGGAGATTTTTAAGATGGACACAGGCAACAGAAGAAGTTCAGTAACTCCTCTCATACAAACAAAGCATCAAATCAGGCCAGTAACAGAAATTGATACCCAAAACACAACCTAAGTTGCTCATGTTACATGTTAAACAAAAATGTTCAACAACAAATAAAGCTATAATTCCAAATCCTGCCTATAAGAGAAAGCAGTAAATTTCTTTTAGTGTGAAGATTAAAACAGCTAGGAAATAAAAGAGCTGTCACCTACCGCTGCTCAGTCAGATGTACAAAGACATCCAGTAGCTCTGCTATTTATAAGATCCCACACAGCTGCAAGCTATTGAGTCAGAAAGGGGAAAAAAAAAATCTTGTGACTGATAGATGCACAGTCTGTAGGAAAAAAAAGCCAAAAAACTCTGCTGTGTTTCTCTTGCTGTTACAGCAAGGAAACAGTATCAAAGACTAGAAACAAGCTTTAAAAACAAACCAACCAACCCCTCAGCTAATACATCACATCTGCCAAAAAACACTAAAAACACCTTAAGGTGTTGGGTTTATTTTATTTGAGGGGGTGCTTTTTTTTTTTTAAACATGAGAAACAAGCACAGTTTTGGATGAAGTTCTTTTTCTGATGCAATAGCCTGCAACAACCAGAACCTAGAAATTCCCTGGGGAAGCCATCTGGATACCAGAGTTGACCTTAACACAAACTCTGATTTACAGATACTGAAATTCTCACATTCTAGGGTTTACTCTAGTCTTTTACAGGCATGCTTTCCCATTTTGCTTAAAAAACCTCTTACACAGCGAAGTTCACAGTTTCTAATACTTGCTCACAATTAGCAAGATTTATTTTTACATTCTGAAGTTCCACCATTTCTTTCAGTCAACAATATTACAGGTGTTCACCAGTGCACCACTCACCAGAACAGAAGCTGTCGTGGTCCAAATCAAGATTTAAACCTACAATTCTCAAATAACAAAAAATATCAATGCTCCCTAATAAAGTATATCAGAACAACTACAAGTACACTTCAACTCTTTATCCTTCTGTCTTCTATGGAAGGTTAAAAACTTACTTCAAGTACTGACATAGTTGATATATTAATCATTAAGGGATTTTCATAGTGTGAACCCACCATAGTAAGGACAGATACTGTCCACAATATAATCTCTGTAACAGACAAATGTAGGCATGGAAATTTGAAAGACTTCCTCAGCATTGCCCAGGAAAACAAAGCCAAATGCAGGAAGACAGTACTATAGCGATTGAAATAAGAGTTACTAAGCTTTTATCATTTTTCTTTGCTCATTGAACTTCTGCAGCTAAAATGCATAATTGCCTTTCCTGGCCAAACAAGCTCCTCCAGCTTTCCCTGCCGGCTCTAGTGAAGGAAAGCCTGACCAAGAGCATTTCACAGACTCTCTAATAATAGACAAGTTCATTACATTAGCAAGACCACCAGCAAACATGCATGTTTTCCTCCTATGCCTTCTTAAAACCACACACAATCAGGACATCCAGTACACTTATAACAGTACCTACAATACATATCCCCAAACAGAGGAAAAGCTTCATTATAAACAGGCACCGTGCAGCTACATGTGAAAGAGATGGCATCCTTACTAGGCAGCAGAGAGATAAAGGGCAAAGAAAAACTACTAATCCATTCAAGAACGGAAAGAGTGGAGCAATCGATTATACAAAGGAGCTGAGTTGCCCTCATTCATATCTATTTGACTCTATTGAAATTAGGTAAATGAAACTGCAGAAAATAAATGGAAGAATTCAGTTTAAAATGAGACAAGCCCTAAACTACTGGAAATCCAACTTCCAGCTCTGCAAACAAAGTTGACTGTCCTGCTGATAACACTGTCCTGCTGAAACCAAAACTAAAGTGTACATGTCGACTAAAAACTTACAAGCACTTTTTGATCCATTGCACTGAGCAACACAAATATGATTACTTATGCTTGCCTTCATCTTACAGTGAACATGCTAACTCAAATCATGCTAAAAATCTTTTACTTAGGATCGGTTTTCAGCGGTCTCTGTTAAGATGAAGTTGAAACGTAAGAAAACACTGTACAACAGACTCAAACAAAGAAACTAAACTTTCATGCGCAAGGGGCAGAAGAGTCAGCAAGTTGACACAGCAAGAAAGTTGCATCACTGCTGTGAACTCACTGCCCACATTCCTGCATAATCAGAAGACTCATTTTTGCTGAGGCAACCTTGGAGATATTTCATCAGTTACATTACACCAGCTCTTCTAACCACCTTCAAAAGAACGTCACTGGCATTAAGTAATTTTCTTTGCTTAAGGAAAAAAAAGTCCTTGACCTTCAAAAAGACTGAAGAGAAGCTGAACCATCTTTTTCCATGTGTTTGGTTTTGCAGTAATTTCAGACCAAGTAAAACTAATACCTCTAGACAGATCTTTATCATTGTTTCCCTAGAGCACCTTATCCATCCTCCACGTACGCGAGCTGTAAGCCCAGTAATAAGATGCATTTCTAAACACGAGATTATCCAAAACCAGCAAGTTCCCAATGCTGAATGACATACTTGTAGCTGTTTTCACCTGTAGTATTAAGATTGTTTGAAAGACAGAATGCTAGTTCAAGTTCTTCTAGAGCAACTGGTTTAAACAGTGCCAAAACATAAGCCACTTTGGAAGTAATCATTTAATTGTTCAAAACCCTGCATCACCAACTTGTTCTTTAAGTGGGTTATGAAATGAAAAATGCAGGCTGGTTCAGCAAGGCTATTCAAAACATGAAAACAAAGCCCTGGCCTTTTTCTCATTTTGGCCTATCAAAATGCATCAACAACACAAGCTTCTTTTTTTTGGTTTTCCTCCACTGAAAACATTTAACTTACATATGACTGAGACAGTTTGAAATTCAGGAAAGAATGAACTGTGCTCCTTTCTCAGCCCAGAAAATGAAAGAGTGTCCACATGAGTACCAGCTACGTAACCCACCACTGCTGCTTAAAGAATAAAAATAAAATCTCAGCCCCAGAAATAGGGCACCCTCCTCTTGCCTTTTCCTCAAACTAAGGTGTAGGGGAGTGAAGAATTTACTTCCTTGCCCATTCCCAGCCACATTTTCCCCTCTTATCAGCTCAGGCAAGCCTGTGGCCACAAGTCCATGCAGAAAACCCTTTTTGGGCAGCATATGAAAACACACACCTGATTTGTACTGTGGGCCCATAAGTACAGAATGCACTGCAATGGAAGCAGGTACAGCTGGCAGCCAGGGATAGCAAGAGTAACACCATAGGGTTTGAAATGTCCAGCAGCTCAACTGAACTGAGTTTTACTTGGAACTACACCTTTGTAATTTTTCATAGATGAAGGAAGCTGGTGAAGCTACCTAATTACATGAGAGAGCAAGGAAGTAAAATCTGACTAAAAGGGTAATTGCTTTTCATTCAAGCTCCCAAGACAATGATTCCATTATTAATATTAAAGAGTCATGCCTTCTCTTTCAAGTTTGGCTGGGGAAAAAGAGTGGTATAACTATCAGCTAAGCAAAACCTTCTGAAGAAAAACATAGAGAACTACACCTTTAACCCAGATTCCAGAAAAATAAGAAGTCTCCTTTATATAACCCAGATTTAAAAAAAAGAAAAAACACTAAACCAAATGAGCAATCAACCAAAAAAGGAAGAAAAAAAAAAAATCAAAGGGAAAAAAAAGCACAAACCACAACGCCACAACCTATAATTCCCATTTAAACAAAGATACAGCAAAACTTTAAGATAAAAAGCTTCTCTTCAGGATTCAGCTTATGTGTTTACATCTCAAGAGAATAAGATGACTAAAAGCATGGAATATGAAAAACTAAATAAAAAACCAGCATTCAGTCTTCCCTGAACAAGTTCTTTTGGGTTTTTTTTGTTTAAGGAAAGTGCAAAGACAATAGAAACTACCATCAAGTTCAGTGTTTCACAACTTCCATATCCTACATATCTCACTGTATAAAATCAAAATACATCACAAAAACACCATTTAAAACAACTTCAGAACTACACTTTACATTGCCTATAATCCTGAAGAGCAAACAATGCCCACATACAGGAACTGTAATTAAAACCAATACTTCATCTTACAGCATGTATTTAAAGAAATATATTTCAGGCTTTCAGAAGTCTTCAGAGAACTGAAACAACAGGTTCTGCAACTCCCAATAGCTTGCATTGTACTATTTTCATACTTTTCATGAACAGTACTTACACATGAGATTTAGATGCCACCATGAAGATAAAAAAAAGAATGAAGATTTCCACAAGAAAAGCTGCTTCTTTCAATCTCCCTAGTGTAGTGCAGTGTTTTTTGGTTTATGCTGCCCTTATCGCAAATATTTCATGATCCTTATAGACTTTTTACAATGATGCTTTGCTTTAAAATAAAATCCAACAAGTATATATCGTTTTCTTGTAAATATGAAATGCCTGTGTTAAAAACTATAGGTTTGGGGGGAAGAGAAATCCACATTTGCATAGAACAGGACAACAAATTTCTGTAATGGCGAATTTATTTTGCAGTATTTTACTCCATCTTTCAGTACAAAATCTTCCCTCTTCCAGATGAAATTGGAAAAACAGGGATTTCAAGGGTTTATCAGCTATTGTCCTCGATGGAGCCGCAGAAACCTTTGCTTGTGGAAATATTTTTGAGAAGCAGATAACTTACAATGACATTCTGGTGTACAGAATGTTTCCAAACTCCATTCTAGCCTGCACTCTGGTGCACAGAATGTTTCCAAACCCCGTTCTAGCCTTCACAGAACTTTCCTACACCACACTGAGAAGATTTTACTTAACACACTAATAGAAAAGGAACCAAACAGACTGACTAGTAGACAATACCAGATAAAAAGTAATACACAGCATCAGTAAGAGCACTCTAAATCTTATTTTAGCAGCTGTGTTCACTCTTGGCTGCAGAATCACAGCCAGCACCTGTAATTTCCAAACCAAAAAGCATGAATGATCAGAGTGGAATGCCTAGGCAACAGGTCACATTATTAAAGGGCAGACGAATAAACACAGTAGCTAAATACTACCTATCAGAAGCTAAGAAAAACTATTAAGAGAAAAAGAAGGTGATTTAAAGCTGGGAGAAGAGGAAAAACACATGAAAAGCTAACACCTTCAAAGGGAAAGATCCATATTCTAGGCAAGCAATAATCTGTAACATAGAGTACATAGCACACTCGCTAGGAATTCTACAGCAGGAATTTGAGGCTCAGATTCAACGCAGAGTTCTGTAGTTTATAACAGCCTTTCTCCACAAACATTAAAAAAAATTCCTAACTAAATTCCAAAGACAGTAGGCTAGAACCTTGACATACCTTCTACCGTTACAACCATATCAAAGAGCCAAAGCATAACACTCCTCCCAAAAGGAGCTAGACTACACATCAGAGCACCTGCTCTTCAATTAGGAAAGCTTGAAAACTCAGATATGAGTCTCATATTTTTATTGAAATATTTGCTATGAAATTTCATTTGAAAATGAGTGATCAGCACAAACACAAAAATTTCAAAGAGGAAACAATTAAAGCAACTTCCCTATTCAGGCTTAAGAGCTATTTTTACCCAAGACAATCTCCACGTTTACGAAGCACCTAACACACCACAAAGTGACCATGTATTTGACCATTCCAGATAAATATGTTCTTTGTTGGCAGATGCACAGCAGCAGGAGTCACTAACAGAGTTCCAGAAGGGCATAACAGAGGTGCTGGTATAGTATAGATTTGCTGGTATAGATTTGCAGAGTTTTCATAACAGACTACAGTCTTGCATTTTCATTCTTTTCCTGCTCATCACAGCTATCATCTCACTCAGGGTCTTATTACACAAACAGGATATATGTACACAGGGACAATATTCATCCTCAGCCTCATTTCCCCGCACACATCAATGCCCATTGGTATGACCGCTACGGTACTCAGCAGAAAGAGGGGAGGAGGAAACTCCACTACAAAAGTCCAAGCTATAGGGCTGAGGGGAGAAAAGCATTGTATTGTACCTTACGTAATTTGTCTCGGTGTGTTGAGCATAAAATCTCATTCCTGTCACCACATCAATTCTCAAACAAATATTCACAGCATAAACATAACCACCTGCACCTTCCCACATGCTTCCTCTGCACAAGTTGTGCCCAGGAGCTGCCACATGCTTTGGTAGCTGCAGCCAAAAAGGATGTAAGGGGTTGTACCTGTAACATAACTGTTGGGGAAAAAAGAAAGGAAAAGGAGGGAATAAGTAGTACAGCACTATATGGCACAGAACTGAAGATGCAGCAAGCAAATCCAGCTGGAAGCCTTTGATTACACAGGGCCATTCTTCTCTCACTTTACCGGAAATGGAGGGGAGACTGATGAGGGATTTTGGAACTCCAAATTCAAGCCATAGATGCAAACATGCAGTGCATTCTCTCTCTCAGGGAACGTGACATTCACAAGTATGTCACCTAGAACCAAGACCACCAGAAAATGAAAGTTACCTCTGCAGGTAATACCTGTTCCAAAACATGACTGGCCTTCCAGGTCCATCCTCACTCCCATCCCTCAAAGCCCCTGGTACAAAACACAGCCACTGTAACCATCCTGTCCTCTTTTCTCAAAGACATGCCTGTTCGTATTCTTCTTCCACACCATCCCTCTCCCTGCCATACAATTGCATAGCCCTGTGACAGTACTGTCACTGCTAGGAGCAACTACTAAACTCGGTACCACATTGGCAAGACCTCGGGACTAAAGCCTGTCAAGGCTTACTTTGGCTGAACTCCTGACCTGCCTGCAACTGTTCCTTCATTTAGCTGTGACAGCAATTTCTCTAATTAACCAGGTGCCTATGCCTATTTGGTTCTACTTTTGTTTACCTGGGCATGCTGCAACCATAGTTTCATATAGAATCAGTGACAAACAGTCACTGTACAGAATGAGATAATCACAAGTCCACAACAATAATGTAGTGTCGAGAAGTACGGGTCTGGTATGGGAGCAGTGGCCTTGGGAAGGGAAGAGACAGGACACAGCAGGGCACAGGCACATGCGATAAACAGAGATGGCTTCTACAGACTCGGCACTGGACGCCCCACAGCTTAAGGGATGCTGGCTAAAAGAAACGCAGACCTGAACAAAATTGGTTTTAGGGGTAACAAACAAGAAAGAAATTGTATTTAATACACAGTGCCTTTCTCTTATTTGGATGCACTGCGGAGCTAACCAATGGAGGTAGCTAACCACAGAGCTTCATGGAATAATCAGTGAAGAGCAAAGTCACATTACCAAGAGTATAAAAATGATCTCAAGCGGATCCTAGAGCGAGGAAGATGAAACCACAACCATGAGCAATCACACACACCCGGTGAAGGACACCTGATGCTGACAGTTCTCTGTATCAGCTCACCACCACCACCACCAGGATAAAACCACTGACCTTAGGACTTGGCAACAGGGGGCACAACTACTGTAACTGCACTATTATTCTTTCTCTTTTGCAACATTAAGATCTGATGTAATAATAATTAGGCTCTCAAGACTTCAACTATTCTAACAAGAAATTCTTGACCTTTTCTTTAAGGTACGCTTCCATTTTTAGAGACAAACAACATTTTTTGTGTAGTACACCAGAGAGGCCTGTGCTCAGTAATTCACACAGAGAAATATGTGCAGAGACACACAGAGAGAACGAAGTATCCAGCAGGCACCAAGAGTCTCAAAGTGTTCCCTGCACACCAGCCACTACCACTGAAACAGCCCCAAGAAGCAGTTTCAATACCCGAAGACTTTTCCATGTATTTGGCATCTACCACACTGCGTACAAAGATGGGCACAAGGTCTTCTTTCTTTTAGAGCACAAATGTCCAAGCCTTCTCTCTTCTTTCTCAAGTCACACTCAACTCACCTCCTCACCAGAGCTGCTCCCAAGATATTCCTGTGAAATACAGCCCATGAAACAAGTTGATAATAATACTAAAAAGCAACACACATGGCATGACAAAAGGCATCAGGAAAAACAGCCAGATGAGGAAAATACCCCACTGAGAAAATACCCATTACCCAGAAAGGACCGGTGAAACGGAAACAGTTTATACCCTAACCTGATACAGAGTAACAGCCTTATTGGTGCTTAAGTAAGCATCAACACATGCTTAAGTAATAAGTTGTTAGAGATGAAATAGTATTTTGTGACACAGCTGTCATGGGCAGAACTTCCAGAGGAGAAACACTTAATGGCTCCAGGAAAAAACGTTGTAGTTTCTAGTTCATACATGTTTAAGACATCAGTTTTAATTTAACTACCTGTCAATATTAAAAACTAAAAACACTCTTTGATTGTTTCTTTGTATTATTACTTTATAGTGACAAGTAAAAACACAGTCTCCTGCTGCTGTATATATACACTATGTCATTCAGTCAGCATTCCATATGGTTAATACAGCTGCCTTTATAGGAAGCTCTTCCACACAAAAAAGTTCAAATGGGGCATTGTCGACGACGATATGAATATAGCGACAGAGGAGACTCTCTTATCCTCCAACCACTAAAATATCCAACACTTGCATTTATTAAGCGAGCACACGAAACATGCAGATACCAGTGTCACAGCACGATCTATAGTACTAACGCCCAGCAAGAGATAAAAAATAATAAAGAAACCCACATTCGAATCACTTCAATTGCACTAAGCAGCTATTTTTCAACTGGAAATCGAGCTGCCTGCCCCTTCACGGACAAACACACGCNTGAAACCGGCTTTGTTCGCCTCAGTTTCGACGTTGGGCAGCCCCCGGAAAACGTCTAAGCGACGTCCCGAATCTTGTAGCTTCCCTCCTGGTCCTCAGGCAGCCCCAGGAAATGTCTAAATGATGTCCCCAGTTTGTAGTTTCCCCTCCAGCCCTCCTGCCTTCCCAGGGGCCACAGGACTTCCTGGCAAGATTGTGGCCCGTTTGGCCATGAAACCTGACTGATAGTCAAAATAAACACGCTTGAAAAGGTTTACCTGGAGGCAAATGGGATAGCTAAGCCAAAGTGGGGGAATGAAGAGGCTAAGGGGGAAGTTTTTATGGAGCAGGGCAGCAGAACAGTGACCAGAAGTCATTTTGGTGCGAGACATGCCCAGGACACCTCCCCCAGCCCTTCACGGGGCTCTGCTGGTCCATCACCCCCAGCACCTCCCCGCCTACCTTGTAGGCGAAGTGTAACCAGTGTACCATCTACCCTGAGGTAACTGGCCTTCTTCCTAAAAGGGGGGCCTAGGAGACAGCACTGAGTTTACGGCAGTGACCTAATGGAGCTCCAGGAGTGGGAGGCACTTAAAGCACGGTAACTCCTTCCCCGTTGCCAGATTTTCTCAGTGTACAACGCTTTCCCTCCCACTCCCTTCCAAGGAGTCTAGGGAGCAGGTGCTGCGCCCTCTCACAGGAGAGCCCGGGTCCTGCTGCTGCGGGGCAGGAGGAGGTGGCCGACGTTCGGAGAGACAGCGTCAGAAGCAAGGCAGCAAGCACCATGTATTGGGGCAGAGCGGCTCTCAGGTGCGACCTCACCTTCTTGTGGCCACTTTCCTCCGGAGCAAAGCAAGATGGAGCAGAAATAACAACGCTCACAGGCAGCACAGGCATCATTTTATGTATTTATTTAATAGGCTTTGAGAGCTGCACGTGTTCTGTTGTTGTCATCACCCTGCCACCGTAACTCCTTTGGTCGACAGAGCAAGGCTCGCTGGTCTCTACACCTTTCAGCCTCAGGATCACCACCTCCATATTGCTTCACTCCCTAACACCCTGACTTCTTAATTCCTTTGCCTTTATACAGCTGTAGCTGCTTATCAGTCTCTCTCCCACCCAGGCTCCCAGCCGACTGCAGATAAGGCCGAGTTTATCTTCCCACCGCGCCTTCCCCGTCAGCGCATTTCGGTACCGGGGAGCAAGATTTCCAAGAAACAAAAAAGCAGAACATGTGTGTTGGGTTTTGGTTTTTTTGGGGGTTAATGTTTTGGTTCTTTGATTCCTGTTTGCTTTTCTAAAAAAAAAACACGCTTTAATATCCCATTACTTATATCAGCGGATCTTCCACTGCACTTACAGGAAGAAGCAAAG